>PVKM010010175.1:0-35172 GCA_004027735.1 Carollia perspicillata | reverse complement strand
AAGTACAATGAGATACCACTTCACACCCTTTAGAATGGGTATCAGTAAGACAGGTAATACAAGTGTTGCAGAGGTTGTGGAGAAAAAGAAACACTCATTCAATGCTGGTGGGTATGTAAACTGATAAAGGCATTAAGAAAAACAGTATGGAGGCTCCTCAAAAAATTAAGAATATAACTACTACATGACCAGCAACATCTCTTCCGTACCTTCCTGAAAAATTTGAAAACATTTACTTGCAAAGATATATGCACCCCTATGTTCATTGCAGCATTATTCGCAGTGGTCAAAAATGTCACCCAATAAATTCAATTACCCACCGCCTACCACCGCCCAAATTCACTAACCACAAAGCTTGACCCTATTTTCTTTAAATATTCTTTTGCTTGGTTATATTGTAATAGGTGCTCTTTCTGAACTAGGCTTCCAAGGTTTAGTCCCTACCTAGGTTCTCTCTGAATAGTCCTATATTTTCTGTTTTGCTAAATTGCTTGAATACATTTAGGATTCCAAGCTTATTAGACTGTGTGGTATCTTATTACTGTTTTATAACTGAGTTATTTTTAATAATTCCTATGACTGAATATAAGTAGAATACAGCACTAACTACTCTATTTTTTAAACAATGAACCTTTTGGTAAGGTTAATCTTTTTGCTTCTTGAACATTGCTTATCTTAACTCCCCTATTCTGTTGTATCTCTTTTCCCACTAGTAGGCCAATGTCCCCTTTCCCCTAATGTTAACTGTCTTTCATCATTCATTTTAAATGAGGAATCAGCTTATATATCATGTGATTCCCCCAAATACATTTTCTATCAGTTTCTTCTCTATTCTTACTAGCAAACATTTTGGCCTAAGCCCTAATCATCTTCATTTGAGTTATTCTAATGCCCTCTTTCCTGGATCCCCTCCATTTCACCACCAGGCTCCCCATCACTTTGCACCACTCCTGTTAAAACCTTACAGTGGTTCTCTTACTGTAGGAGTCAGACTTTTCCTCAGTTATCTCAAAGTGCGTCACCCCAATCAGTCTGTGAGGCTCATTTCTGAAACACCTATTAAATTTCCTGTTGTTCACCTTATTTCCTCTTTGAAATCTTCTCCACATCTTTACTTTCTCCTTTTTACCAACCTCACTGAGAATATGACCTATTTTTAATCATTCACCCAGCATTTCAAATTTCTCTTCTAAAGAAAATTTTCCAGATTTATGGAAGGAAAACTAATTGTCTCTGTAATGAAATCAGACCACACTCATCTCTTGGGTCTCCACCTTAGTATTTTCAGCCTTGCCCCTAATTTAAAATTTTGATTACTTTCCATAACTGACATTTTAAGGTACATTCTGTAATTCTCTGTGGTCTTATTTCTCTACAAATCACATATTCATGTGTATTTGCATTAAAAATTATTTAATAATAATGGTATTATGATACATTAATTGCCAAAATATATGTCCAAACCCCAGCTCTTCCAACCTCATCAAGAAATGCATTTCAATAAATTTTATTCTTCTTAAATCATAATTTACATTTTGATTAATTTTAAATGCAATAATTACGTATTCCATTCAGAAAAAAAAAATACACGGAACCTCATGGTAAAAGGACAATTTTAAAATTCAATTTAAATTTATATATGTTAGTTTGTAAATATATATGTTTTTCTATTTCAGACAACTGACAGGCAATCATAAAAGGTTTTTAAATATAAAAATACATTATGAAAGGTTTTAGGGGTGAGCATAAAAATATTCATCAAGGGGCAAAAAATGATATAAAATTTCATGCTGATAAAAAACTACATATATCTATATATTTTTAAATGCATTATTTCAGGTAGCAAATCCTGAATTAGTTTACAATTCCATACATACATTTAAAGACTATTTTAACAGTCTTATTTTACAATTCATTATCGACATTATAGGAAATTATATTCCTTGTAACTATTTTAAGTCATTAGAAATGACTTAAAATGTGCAAGCAGGCACATAGTACATACACTTCAAAATTCCACTGGGACCATGAGAATGAACAGTTTCCATACCTATGTGTTTATGACCATGAAAACAGATTCCATGCTAAAAAAGCAAAATAGAAGTGACAGAGATAACAAAATGGGTTTAAGTAGTTTTATATCTACTGAAATGAGAAACAAACCTTATCTTTTATCTCTCAGTACCATTTTTGGGAATCTAATTTATAGGAAAAAAGTACCTCTATTTAAAGATATAACTGTGGTAATATGCACAGCACAATGAAAAAACATGGGGAAAATCCTGACTGTCCTTGAGTATGAAAAGGGCTTAACAATCATGGTACATTCATACTATGGAAAATTATATACCTATATAAAATAATGAGTTAGATCTATAAGGCTATGAGGGAATGTCCATGTAATGAAAAAGGCAAAGGAAACTTGCAGAGTAACAGGCATGGTATGAACCAATTTTAAAAACACAAAAATCACCATCCTCCCAAGTATTTTATGTATGTACTCTTAAAAGCACAAAAAAGATATGAAAGAAATACAAATGTGTTATCTCAGGAAATTAGGGCAGAATAAAACTTCTTTATAGATTTCCACATTGTCTTACATCTTGCATGAGGAGAAAACAATAACACTTTGGGTGTTTTTCAACAGTGAAAATAGAATCACAAATTTAGAAAACTATTAACTATTTACTTAACAATTTAAAAAGTTAACATCCACCAACATGAAACAGGTTATGGAAAGAAGAGAAAGGGAGGAGGAGGAAAAGACAAGATAAAAAACAATTTATTTTAATTTGTGCTATGAACAAACAATTTATTTTAGACTGCATTATGCAAAATCAAATTAAAACTTACCGTACAACAGTACTGAAGAGCTATTGCATTTAAAGTATCTCCTTCCTGAACATCTTTTGTTAATACTATAACATCATCAAGTTTATCTCTTGATGTACTTCTTCGGATTTTCTCTTTTCCTCTGGATCGAAGCTCATAAACTTCAGCATCCTCCTCCACCACATCACTGTCTGCACAATTTCCAAATGAATGTGCTTGACCACTCGAAAGAACTCCTGGAAGAGGAAAACGATTCTGATGCCTCCCTGCCATAATGTCAAAACCTGGGAGGGTAGGGGGGACAAGGCAGAGAAAACTTTGAAATACAGCTGATCCACTTAACTGCTATTACATGAATCTTACATTCAGGACACTATGTTTTTTGTTTTTTAAGAATGGTTTCAGTTATTTAAAAATTAGGTTCAAGTTTTATAACTGTTGAAGTACAACGAGTACTTATTTTGCAGCAAAGATAAGGGTTTGGGATGAAGAGGTAATACATTCTTATAGACCATATATCACAAAACATGTTAGGGTGATTACATTTTAACAAGGACAAATTGCTATAATCTTTTTTAAGTCAAAAAATTAAGTTCCCCTTATTTTCAGTATGTGAATAATATCAGATGATTTTTTAAAAGATTTTATTTATTTATTTTTAGAGAGAGGGGAAAGGAGGGAGAAAGAGAGAAATATCATTATGTGATTGCCTCTCATCTCATGTGGCCCCCACTGGGGACCTAGCCCGCAACCCAGGTATGTGCCCCTGACTGGGAATCGAACTGGTGACCCTTTAGTTTGCAGCCCGCACTCAATCCACTGAGCTACACCAGCCAGGGCGGAGATAATTTTATATTTTCTTAACTAGTGATTATATATATATATATACACAGTTTATAGTTCTGATGGAATCAATGTTTACAGGCACACACATACACATACACTTCTATAAATCCAAAACATTTTGGCTTGTTCTCCATTTTAAGTTTATGTGGGGCTGAAATATCTTTTTTATTGTTGTTTAAGTACAGTTGTCTCCATTTCCCACCCACCCTCATTCCTACCCCGTCAGCTTTGTCCATTGGTCATTTATACATGTTCCTTGATGACCCTTCCCCCTTTTCCCCCATTACCCCCCTCCCCCAGCCCCTCTGGTACTGTCAGTCTGTTCTTTATGTCTCTGCTTGTATTTTGCTTGCTTGTTTTGTTGATTAGGTTCCACTTACAGGTGAGATCATATGGCATTTGTCTTTCACTGCCTGGCTTATTTCATTTAGTATAATGCTCTCCAGATCCATCCATGGTGTCATGAAGGGTAGGAGCTTCTTTTTTCTTTCTGTGTGTACCATTCCATTGTGTAAATGTACCACAGTTTTTTGATTCCCTTATTTACTGATGGGCGCTTAGGTTGTTTCCAGCACTTGGCTATTATAAATTGTGCCGCTATGAACATTGGGGTGCACAGGTTCTTTTGAATTGGTGTTTTAGGAGGTGAAGTATCTTTTGTGCTAGCTACCTCCTTCTTTGGATCATGCTGACTGTAATATTTATATTTACTACAGTAGGTGACTTCTAGATTGGTCATAATTTTGTTCTTTACCAGGGATATTTCTTCTCTTGAGCTTTCACCAAACTTAAACTTATCAAAGTCTTCCCGAAATTCAATCTATAGTCAGTCCACAGACATTGTGAACAGATTTTAGGTTACTATGTTCATTTCCACTTCATAAAAGACATTGCAAGACTGACTGAGAGATGCTTCAAGTTAAAAACATGTATCAATGAATATCCCTTATTTAACTGCATACTCACTCTCAACTGTCATTCATCAAGTTGATGTATTCTCATTAAAAATGAACAATATGAGAACTAATTCCACATTCACAGTTTTAGCTTCATATTGTTCACATAAGAACAGACCACTTTCAGTTATTGTTGTAAAAGATGGAGAGACATGGACAGGCAGTAAAAGGCATTTGGACATAAAATGCTTAAGACTTAATAATGTGTCTCTGATATGAACAACAACATAAAGAAGTTAAGGATCACGCCAAGATTTCTGATTTACATCAATGAGTAAAATGGTGGTGCCATTCTCTAAGACATGGAACACTGGAGGAAGAGCTTGGGGGTAGGGGCAGCAACTATGATTATAAACGCCTCAAAGACAGCCAAAGTGAATGTCAAGTAGCCCAGTGGATTATACAGTCAAATTAAAAAATGTCTGGGTAGAGATATAATTTTCTGACTCATGTTGCACACAGGTAGAAACCTGAAGCTATGGGTACAGAGTAGATTACCTAGAGAGAGCGTAGAATAAGAAAAGGGGGTTCAAGACTAAGCCCTGAAGAACTGCTACATTTAGTACCTGGGTAAAAATAATCAGTATGCAAAGATGGAAAAGCACTGTTCAGAGGAGGAGATCATGTGTTACAGAAGTCAAGGCAAAATGATGTCTCAAAAATAAAGGACTTAGTTCAGTTGTCAATATTGTGAACAAGTACCAAGTGAAAAAGAGAAAAAAAATCAGCAAAAACAAACTCCAAAAGTCTGTGGAGTTTGGAGTTTAGATTATACTTTCTATGTAGAAACATACTTACAAATTTTCACACAATTTCATATAATTGAACCCAACCCTTAAAACCAGTTTCTGACCCTTCTCTAAGGCAACATAATGCTTTAAAAACCCAAGGGTTTCCATTCAGATCACACAGATAACCAATACCTCTATATTAAGTAGATTATTTCACCTATTCTTCCAGGTGCTACATTATTTATTACCATGAACTGGAATTCCTAACTTGACAGCCACCAAACTAAAGAAAGCTCCTTATGCTTTCTTTACATCTGGAAAGTAGTTTTGAAGATATGATCAAGTCTTTCAAAATCCTAACATATGACAAAGTGATTAAATTTATGTTACTATCATAATAAATTAAGGATGTTTTTTATGTAATTCTAAAGAAAGTTGAAAGAGTATCTCACCTTCACCAAAAATAGATAATAGTTTTATTTCCACTTATTTAACCATGTCTTTTCTGCCCTGTGTCTTTAATCTACAGCCGCAAATGTCAACCTTTTCCATCTCAGGGCACACGTAAACTAATTACTAAAATTCTATGCACAACAAAAAATATGTTTTTGCTGATCTGACAAAAAATAGGTATAATTTTGATTCATTCACACTGGATGGCTATTGTTGTGTTGGCTGTGATTTTTTTTTTTAATTTTACAATTTAAGGGAAAAGAGGTCAGTGCCCCTGACTAAAATAGTCAGGTATTGCATGTTTTAAAAATTCTGTAGCAAAACGTTTGAAAATTGCTGACCTAGAGAATGTCTGTGAATCCTGAGATTCACAGGCACATGTTATACATATGTATATTTTTCTAGGGAAAATATTTATTATATTCTCAAAAGGGGTCTATGGCTTTAAAAAGAACAACTTAACATACAACAATTTAAACATGGCTATACTGTCCCAGTTACACTGTCCTTTACTTTTTCTCCTTCCTATTTTGATTTTAGAACCCGAGGTGGCTTAGTGCCACAAAGAGTCACAGAGCGATGTCCAAAATCCATTTTATTTATATCAACCTCTGTCGGTGACATACTGCTAAGTAATATTTGACGACTGAACTTTCCTGTCTCACTATCTATCTCTTAACTCCCCCTTGTAATGAAATGCAGGCAGAACACCACAAACTGGTATTCTGTTTCTGAATAATCAAGAATTGGTTGAGTCAACTATAAAGAGATCAGAAAGTACACAGTCCTCAAGTCCTCTGACTCAATTCTCTTCACTCATCTTAACTATTTTGGGCGACAAAAAAAGCAAGAATCTCCTCGTCAGAAAACTAAAACAAGCCTGCCTTCTACGTAGATTACAAGCGGTCACAAAAATTAGCAATGGATTCATCAGCTCGGTCTGTATGGGAAAATGGTTTCCCAACGCCTTCGCTCTGTGCAATAAATGCTGCTGGGTGTTTCTCTTCGACATTCCTTAAACCGGAACAAATAAAAGGGGTACAAAGTGGTTCATCACCGGGGCAGTATCACTGGGACCATATTCAGAGCCAATCCAGTTTTTAAAAACTTCCCTCTCTTACCATTCCGCAAGTCTAGTTTTTCCTTTCACTGTTATCCCTTATGATTATTAAACTTCAGGTTTTTATGTGACATCATCACACTTGGACGACGTGGACAAGATGCCGTCAGCGAACATTCAATACAAACACTAGGTTGTGGGAGAAATAGTGTTTGGAGGCAAATGTGTCGCTCGGGTAATCGGGCATGCAGAAGTCCTACCTCTGAGCCTCAGTTTACCCAAAAATGTATCAATGGACTTTGGTGGGGCTGGACTTCAAGGTCTCTCTAACTCTGGATCTCCTCCAGCTACCCCAGCCACGACTGCGGCCAATGGCCCCGCGTGGCCTCCAGCGGGAGCGCTGCTGGGGCCCAACTCCACCGTCTCAAACGGAGCCACTCCCCACCTCTAGCCGCCATGTTTACCTGTCCCGTTAGCAAGTGGGACGCCGCGAAGACACGGATGCCAAGTCCGCCGCCGTTTCTGCCGTCCCAGACAAGTTCATGGCCAAGGCCGCCTTCTTGACCGCCACCGTCCTGCTCTCCCTCCACTGCCGCCGCCGCCGCCGCCGCCAAGGCCAAAGTCCCCGCCTTCCCTGACCGGCGCCGCCGCCACGTCCGCAAACCTGCGGTGCGTCATCGCGTCAAGTGGGCGGAGGTGGGAAGGGGCGGGGGAGGAGGCGGAGAGCGGGGGCGCAAAGGCGTGCTTAGAACCCGGGGCTTTCCTACCACAAGCCTGAGCCCGACGCTCAGGCTCTGGGACGCCGCTGGGGTAGGGGGCGGGGTCCTAGTTCCAGCACGGCCCCTCCCCCTCCCACTGGCCACGCCCCATCATCCCCAATGGAGGGGCTCCCCTGGCCAAGTTCCTCAGCTAACTGGGAGATCCAAGGCAACCAGTCGGTAGTGCCTTTGTCCCGAATTCACACGCCTCTGGCAAAACTGTCTAGAAAGCATTCACTGAAGGAGGCACTGAGGATTTGTCGAGGGCTGCTGTGCATTCCTTTTTGCGCTGCATCTGGCAGGTTCTGTAGGGAGAGGATGAACGCTCAAGAGCACAGTGTTCACGTCCATGTTTTAGAAAGTTGTACTAGGTTTATAACTCTTAATGTTGAAGTCTCTAGCCTTCTGCAGAAGAGGCAAAACACTGGAGAAAAACCTTGGGTGGCAGAAGACGGTCGTAGCAGCCTTTCTGTTTATAGGTGAGGAAAGTGAGCCACCTAGAGATAAGCCATGGGAAATGTTTGTCCTCCAGCCCTGGTTCTCACTCAGGCTTCCAATTCTCAGGAACACAAAGCTATCTACAAATTGTAACTTACTTTGTTTTGAAAAATAATTGAAAGTCATTGGTAGTTACAGTTGACGTATATGAGATGTTAGTTTGTGCTATAACAAACTCATGACTTCATATATGATTTTCCTCATGAATTTCTTCATAAGTACGATAATGTATTTGAATTTATGTAAATAAGTGTAAAGCAGCAATTTTCGACCAGTGCCTCAAGAATTTTTACAACGTACAACTATTGACTATTTAGTTAGGTGCACTGACCTCTTTTTCCTTAGAATGTTAAATAAAAAATGACAACAGCCAATACAACAATAGCATCAGGTGTGAATGCCATATCGAACCATAAATATATAGGTCACAAAATAGAGTTGCATCTTATTGGTCACATCACATAATAAGGTTGCATCTGATTGGTTAATTCTCAGTACCAGAAATCCTTATAGACAAGTACAGGCACCTGATTTTTTTAAAAAGTCACCTCGGAGCAAAAAGGATAGGTAATTACTATTATTATTTTTTGTAAATCAATTACTTTTTGTCAAACTAGCAAAAAAATATTTTTTTGTTATTGTGCTGCTGAATTTTGGTAATTAGTTTAAGTATGCCATGAGATGGGAAAGGTCGAAAAATCACTGGTGTAAAGTGTTTTAATGATGAGGCTAATGTCTCCCAGTGTTGAAGGTACAGACTTTGCACTTTGACCACTGTATTACTATACATTTTAGATCCAAATATGCAAGGTGCATGGTGCAGAGCATTTCTTTTCAAAATGTCTGAATACAGTATTTATGTATGCATCCTGAAGACTTTGAAGCTTTTTTTAAAATTATTTTCAAAGAGTATTTTTTGTTGTTTCAGTAAGGTAAGGGATTTAGTATTGCAATGTTTTTCTTTTTTATTTTGAGGGGGTAGGCACAATGCTACAAAAAGAACTGCAGAAGAGGAGGACTTAAAATTATTTTAAGTTTGTCAGAACTGTTCTATGTGCTATTGCCCTTGTGACACCTCTGTCTGTAACCATTTATCACGGTGACATTTTCTCATCAGTAGACAAAGGGTATATTCCCTACTTGAAGTATAGGGCTTCAGCTGCTCAGCCTTCATGAATGTTAATGTGAATACAACCTTCTTTCTGCATATAGGTTACTTTTCTTATTTTAATGTCAATAGGCAGTGGAATCCATGTGAGAGCCAGAGTGATAGCATTTCAAGCACTTCTATAGGACTGCCACCTGTTTCTTTCATATAAATACTTTCTCAGTGGTATCTGCATGCTCTTGAGTTGTTATTTATATTTAACAAAGATGCCGTTATTGAACTTTTTATGAACAGATTCTATTTTATTATTAAAATAAACAAAGGAGGCAGTTAACCATGAATTTTGGCCAGGTTCCAAAAAGCTGGCCAGTAGGAACAAGTACTTTGTCTTGGAGAAAAAAGATGTCCCTAGTGCTCAGCAAAGCCGAAAGGCTTTTCAGTTTTCTGCGATCTCTTCTGACACAGCTTTCATTAAAAGTTGTAGATGAAAGAATATGTAGTTTCTGAAATGTGTGTTTCTGTCACTAACCTTTAGATTTTGTGATTTGCGCCAGAATAAACATTATATTGTAATGAGAGTGTAAATTCATGCAACTGGTTAGGGGTATTACTTGGCAATAGTTAAAAATGCAATTGACTGAACTATCGTATTGCTAAATAATTACCTTGGATTCACATACAGAGACACAAGGATATGATTTAAATGATATATTCAGGAATTTTTACTATAGTATAGCCAAAAACCTGCAAATTTTCTAAATGTTCACCAGTTGGATACTCTGGGACACTTAAATAATGCAATATTATACTTTTGTTCAAAACAGTGAAGTTGACCTGTATTTTCTGATTTACTCATTCATTTACCTAATGATTTTTTATTGGAGGAAAAATGTATGTGAGACTTCTGTTCTAGACATTGAGAATACACTGCTTAAAAAGAGTGAGTTTCCTTAGTCATGGAGCTTCCATGAATAGGCACATGGAAAAATCTCCAAAGTGTATTTTGAAGAGAAAAAAGTAAGTTGCCCTATAGTACATATAATGATATTTCTTTGGAAAACGATTTAAATGTACACCCCGACTTCACACACATTTATACATCTGTGCAGGGAGATGCATTTTGTTTTTGTTTCTGGAAAATTACTAAAGGAATTTTTAACAGTGGTTGAAAAGGACTAGATGTGGCAGGGGAATAGTCAGGAGACCGCCTTTTCATCTTAGAGCTCTCTGTATTGATTGGATTTGTATTACCACATGCTTTTATCATTAAAAAATATTTATTCTGAATGCATTTTATTGTTGAATAACTGGACTTGTATCTACAGTTAATAAATAGTCAACCACCCATCTCTTAATCGTTCCTGAGTCTGTCTGTACTTCGTATTCAATTAGTGAGTGCCTGGAGAAGGGAACCAGGTCAGGTGCCTTGGAAATCAAAAAATAAAAGATTAACAGAACATTGAATTATTTTTATATTTCTTCCTGATTTCCCTCTGCCAGATTTCTTTCATTCCACCCTTTTGACTCTGCATTCCTCCCTATATCCTTTTTATCAGCCTTTCATTCGAATTCTACTTTCTAGCAGTGAAACTGGAAGAGGAACCACTAAGGAAATACTTAAATTAAACTCAAATGAATTTAAAACTGGATTATGGGGTGAAACCTAAAAAATCTCCCATTGTCTCTGATCTTCAAACAATCTATATACCAAGAAAATTACTGTGGCCCTGGCTGGTCTGGCTCAGTGGGTTGAGTGCCAGCCTGTGAACCAAAGGGTACCAGGTTCAATTCCCAGTCAGGGCACATGCCTGGGTTATGGGCCAAGTCCCCATTAGGGGATGCATGAGAGGCAACTACACATCGATGTTTCTCTCCCTCTCTTCCCTTCCTTCCCTTCTCTCTAAAAAAATAAGCCAATAAAATCTTTTAAAAAACCACCTTACTTGGCCTCTCTGTTAAAAAAAAAAGAAGAAAATTATTGTGATTCTTCTCTAGAAGTCTTGGGAAAAAAAACAACAGACTGCATTATTTAGATGTTCTGCTAGAGATGAAACTAGATGATCTCCCTAGCTGCTATTCACTCTGTGATTTTAAACCATAATGATTATCATAATCACCACTCTCTAATAATGTGGATAAGAGTCAAGCATACTTCAAGCATCCAGAATTGCTTATAAATGCTAGAATTCAAGGATGTTAAATGACTTGACAATGACCATCCAATGTTTCTGTCCATACAGACATTGCTAGATGAAAACTAGTCTCACAAATATGATCCTTAAATTCTTCAGCTAAGTAGTCAGTGCATATAGAAAGGAATAGTTATGTATTTATAATTAAGTAGACTATAACTTGAAATGCTTTGTTTCCCATAATCTTTACAATCACTATTGCTACATAAGTAAATTGGTGCAAGTAAGTAAATGCCCTCTAGAACCTATAACTTGCTGGCTTTTGTGTCTACTCCTCCAAAGATCTGAGATGGTCAGAGAGAATTTAATTAAGTCATTTCACCAAAGCAAAACATGAAAGGTGACCCAGTATATGGAATTGGATGAGGGCAGAAGGTGATCATCCAGAAGTGGAGTGCAAGTCAAAATAGAGTCTAAAGGACAGACATCGAATTAAATTTCTTAGGTGTTTGGTATTGTGTTCATGGAGTTGGGAAGATTAGGGAGTGGGGAATCATAAAGGGAGAATGCAAGAGGCCACAGCATCTTCTCATTCTATTCTGAGTCCAGGTAGTTAGAGACTACTTCTGTGACAATTCTCAGCTTTTCCAACTGTATCTGAAAAACCAAACAAGAAGTTCCAAAGCAAAGCTTCCATGCCCACATAAAGAATCACAGAACTGTGAAGTATATATACATAGAGTGAAAGTAGTGCTTATCTGACAAAATATAGACAGAAATTACACCTATTCATTCCATGTATATTAATTAAATACTTCCTATGTTTCAGGCCCTGCTTTAAGCACTAGGGATGTGTGCTGAACAAACAGACTGTTGCTCTCATGGAGCTTCAGTGGTGGAAGAGGAAGAAAAACAAAATAAAGAAAGGAAATATTAGTATGTTACATAGTGATAAATTAATGGAGGAAAAGTAAGTAGAGAAGGAGGTTTGACTGTTTTGGGCAGGGGTAGTCTGTATTTGTAATAGAATGGGTAAGGAAAGACCTGGTTGGAAAGATTTAGATTAACACAGGCCTGAAGAAAGTAAGTGTGTGAGCCATGCTGGTACCTGGGAGAAATTACTGGGCAGAAGGAACAATCAAGTGGCAGCCAAGTCCCTGAGAGGAATACTGCCTAGTGTATTGGAGGGCAGCAAGAAGGTTAGTATGGCTGGACTGGATTACATGAGGAGGCAGAACAATAGGAAATGAGGTTAAAGGGAGCCAAATTGTATAGGACTTTGTAGGCCGTTGCCAGGATTTGGGCTTTTACTTGAAGCAAGATGGGAAACCATGGGAGGGTTTTGAACAGAGGAGGATATTATCTACCTTTTAGAAGGATCACTTAGGAGGGAGATCAATTAGCAGGCTATTGCAGTAACTGAGGCAAGAGGGAAGTGGGCTTGAGTAGGAGAAAAGATCAAATGTTAGATTGATTAGGATTACAAATACTTGGCTTAAAATATTTTTTCAAAGCACCCAAATTCGTGTGGTTGCTCAGTTTTGGTTTTAAAGGTATTTTTACTGGTTCCTTCTTGAATACTTTGATTAATGAGTCTGTAGTTAAGGTCCCTTTCCCCCATTAATTCTAAATAAACCATACTTAACCATTGTAGCAATTGTTGGGTCTAAATAAAGTTTCCATTCTTCCTTCTCACCATGTTTTCTTTTATGTGCGGTTAGATTGAGCTGATTCCACCCCCCAGCCCCACCTTTTAAAAAAGATTTAATCTCATCTGGCTTCTAAATCCCTTCAGCATTATTCGAAGTAAAGAACACCTGCTGACTTCAAAGAATATTTCAAATTTGGATTTACTGGGTGCGGGGTGGGGTACACAGCAAGAATAGTGGAATTTCCTTCCGATGCAGGATAGTGTTCGGCAATGATACATGCTGATCAGAGAGCGGTCTGTTAAGAAGAAACACACTAAAATCCATTACTTTGATTTGTTGTTTTGAAAAGGGCTTATTTTCCTTCGTAGTACTTTTCCATTCTAAATCTATTCTGTTATTGTGTAGAATTTATATGTATTAATAGAAGCTTGATTAACTTTTCCTTTCATTGCCCTGTCTTTAAGGTCATACCATAGATTTGGTAATCCATATCATAACATAATACATGAATATTTGGTCTGTAAATATTTCTACATCTTGCCCTGGTCAGTGTGGTTCTGTTGGCTGGAGCATTACCCCATAAACTGAAAGGTTGCAGGTTTGCAGGTTTGATGCCAGGTCAGGGCACATACCTAGGTTGCAGGTTTGATCCTTAGTCAGGGTGCTTACCACAGGCAATCAATCTGTGTTTCTCTCTCACATCAATGTTTCTCTCTCTCTCTCCCTTCATCTATCTCCAAAAGCAGTGAAACAATATCCTCCAGTGAGAATTCAAAAAGAAAAGTTTCTACATCTTATTGCTTCAGTCATTTCATTGAAAGATAAATAGTTTACTATACCCATCCTCAAAAGAAAATTCTGTGTGTGTTATTTCTGGCTTTGTCAAACACAATTTATGTGGACTTTATAATCAATGCTAATAACAAAAGAAGATATTAGTTTGAGAAAGGATGGTTCTTTGCATAAGAATACTATGGTTGCTTATAAGGCAAAGCTATAAAACCATTTCCTAATCTAGTCTAGTGAGATATTCCAGCCCTTCTATATTATTTGTTTTATATCAACAGCATGGGCTAAAGCTTGGAGATGAATATGATATGAATACCTAAAAGGGTTTGTAGTAAATTTTCTTTTCTTTCTGCCTTGTCCTGCGTTCTAGGATCCATATTCACCTTTCCCTAAATATCAGCCATTTACCCATTAAAACTCCAGTTTCACTAGGACTGCAGGTAGGGACTGCTATTACGTGTTGAGTGTGTGTAATGAGAGCAAACACATTGCTAAAAGACTGGACAATTTCAGCCAGGAGATTATGTTTAGAGTGTTTAACATCTACTTCTTTAAACGTTTATGAAGTTAAGGCAGTCTGTGCAAAACTGACATTCCAATAGCTATGTCAATTGCTGTTGAAGTGCAATCTGCAAACCCTTGCCAACCCCCAAGATTCCTTCATAGAGTCCTCAAGGTAAAAAGTATTTTTGCAATAATTCTAAGAAGTCATTTGCCTTTCATTGCATTTTCATGTTTACTTATAGTGAATCCTTAGCATGAATCAAGGCAATGTTATCAAACTATATTAGTAGTCATTGTATTGTTCACTACTACATAAAAACTTACTGGAGGATGTTCCTTGATTAATCAGTAAAAGGTATTCATTTTATTAAATCTCAACACTGGACTGTGTGATTTTTTTAGTGATTCTTTCTGATGAAATGGAAAATATGAATAAAGCTCTTTTATTGCATGTGAAATTAGAATGGTGGTCTGGAGGAAAAGCTCTTCTTCGGCCCTTGTTTGAGTTGGGAGCTAAACAAGCTGTTTCTATCACAGGGCACACTTTTTAATAGAAAGAATGACTGACAGAAAAACTATGGTCCATAAGACTTGGATATTCAGTAGATTTTTCTTGAAAATGAACAGAGTAAGCTAGTTACTTCAAGGAAAACAAGACAGTATTTGCTACCAATGATAAGGCTTAAGTGTTATCTCAAGCAAAAATTAGATTTTATAACACTTTCATTGTCCCCAGTAAGCCTGGAGACTTCTCAAAATAGAAGGATTTTGTGATTCAGTTGATGGTGATAATAATGTGGTTCTTAAAATATCATATAATGAAAAGTGTCAACACCTGAAAGATCTGCAAAACTCAGTGAATTGATATTTTCCAAATGTACAATGTTACAAAATTATGCATGAATAAAAGACCCATTCTAAATATAAGGCCAAGAGTTTTATTTGACTAATGCTTATTAGCATTAAGTAAAAAAATACTTATTGAGCCCTAGCCTGTGTGGCTTAGTGGGTGGAGTGTCTTCCTGTGCACAAAAAGGTTGTGGGTTCGATTCCCAGACAGTTCATACAGGTGGCATCCAATCATTGTTTCTCTCTCTCTCTCTTGCCACCTCTCTCTCCCTCCCTCCCTCCATCCCCATTTTATTCTCTTTTTAAAAACAATGAAAAAATATCCTCAGGTGATGACTAAAAAAATGCTTACTGATATGATTTCAGATACCACATTACAACCAACCTTTAAGAAATTATTACTTGTTGAGTTTTTGTATAGTATCAAAGACAAATATCCACAATTATCTGAAAAAAAAAACTATTAAAACCCTTCCCCCAATCTTAACTATCAATACATATTTATGAGAAGCTGAATTGTCTTCATATTTTCTGAATTTCCTCAGCCAAAACAGAATGATTGTACAGCAATGTCATTGGAGTTAACAAAAACCTTTAGCAAAGTTGCACAATACATGAGCAACAAAAAAATCACTGTATTTCTGTACACTAGCAATGAAAGTTCTGAAAAGGAAGTTCGATTTACAATATCAAAAAGAATTAATAACTTAGAATTTATTTAATCAACGAGATGCAAGAATTGTATGCAGAAAAATACAAAAACAATGAGGACAATATGTGTTCATGGATTGAAAAATTATTATTATTAAGATGCCAATATGCTCCCAATGAGATCTACAGTTTAACTGAAATTTCTATCAAAATCCCAGCAGACTTTTTTGTAGAAATGGAAAAGCTGATGTTAAAATTCATATAAAATGGCAAGGGATTCCAATAATCAAAACAATCTTGAAAAAGAGGAGCAAAGTTGGAGGACTCACACTTCCAATTTTAAAACTTACTACAAAGCTACACTTATCAAAACAGTTTACTGGCATTGGGGTAGACATGTAGATCAATGGAATAGAATTGGAAGTTTAGAAATAAAACTATACATGTATGGTCAATTGTTTTTTGACAAACATACAAAAACCATTCTATTAGGAAAGAGTAATCTCTTCAACAAATAGTGATATGATAACTGGATATCTGTATACAAAAGAATGAAGTTGGACCCTTCCCTCACACCTTATACAAAAATTAATTCCTGTTGTTTAAGTATCTGTGCTAATAATACATATTCTACACTATTATTATGTGCCAAGTATTGTTCTAAGAGATTTAGTATGTGTTGTGGCACTGTTATTTTTATTTTTGATAAAATGTTATAAGGAATAATTTGAGAGTAGGTTACATCATCATGACACTTCACCCCTAAATATGTCACAATATGTCTCCTAAGGACAGGGACATTCTTTTACATAACTATTTCTCAAGAAATATAACACTGATACAATCTTATTTTCTAATATTCAGTTTATAGTTAAATATCCAAGATTGCCCTGAATATATCCTTTATCTCTGTGTGTGTGTTTATGTATTTCTATTTAATTTATTTTTTTATTTTTAAAAAGATTTTATTTATTTATTTTTAGAAAAAGGGGAAGTGAGGGAGAAAGAAAGGGAGAGAAACATCAATGTGTGGTTGCCTCTCGTGTTTCCCTTACTGGGGACCTGGCTTGCAACCTAGGCATGTGCCTCACTGGTAATCGAATCAGTGACCCTTTGCTTCACAGTTTGGTGCTCAATCCATTGAGCCACACCAGGCAAGGCTGTATTTTTATTTTAAAATGAGATCCAGGATTTAATCAAGGTTTATGTATTGCATTTAGTTGCCGTGCCTATTTAGTTTCTTTTAGTGAAGAAGAGTCCCCAGCTCCCCTCCTCTATCTAAAATTTTTGGTCTTGCATAACTTAGATATTTTTGAAAAACTGGACTGGAGTTGTTTTGCAGAATGTACCTGAACTTGGATTTATTTGATTATTTCCTCATGATAAGATTCAGGTTAAATATTTCTGGCATAAATCCCACGTTGGTGATGTTAGATGCTTCTCAGCACATTGTATCAGAAGGCGCAAGAGGCCAGTCGGCTTCATTATTCACGAACAGGCACTCTTCTAAGTACATAATGCATTTAACTTTAAAACAACCTATGCTGTAGTTATTGCTTGTATTTCTCACACTTCAGTGCTTTGTAGGTAAGGACACTAAGAGATTAAGTATTTTGGCTAGTAAATAGTAGAGTAGAGCCCTGGCTGGTGTAGCTCAGTGGATTGAGCGCGGGCCTGAGAGCCAAACGATCTCGATTCGATTCCCAGTCAGGGCACATGCCTGGGTTGCAGGCCAGTTCCCAGCAGGGGACACACGAGAGGCAACCATACATTGATATTTCTCTCCCTCTCTCCTTCCCTTCCCCTCTAAAAATAAATAAATAAAATCTTTTAAAATAGTAGAGTTCTGAATGCAGATCATCTCTGAATCTGCAAGGTTAGATTAGCCGCAAACTATATTGTGAACAGACCAATTTTGTCATTCTTAAGTCATCACTTACCTTTATTTCTGAGTTTTTAAGTGGAGGCAAGGAGATTGGTTTTGAAGCCTGTAGTGAGAATTCCTTTGGAGAGAGCTGTCACAGTTCAGTACATTCCACTTCTACCTGCTGTTGAGTCAGAATCACTTGGAGAACCTGACACAGAGTTTGTGGGACAGAGGGACCGGTACCTGACTCACGGAGCAACATTTGGAAGGTGAGTTTAACCCTACCCTGCAGTCAGAGGAATGGCAAGGGAAAGGTGTGGTGTTCTGAAGGCCAATGTGGACATGACCAAAAGATTTAAATTGTCTAAAGATACCACAACCAAAGGACACATCTGGAGGAATGAAGTGACCCCTACCAAAAGGATCTGCTATGGACTGCAAGAAGGTAGGGGATGGAAAGTTAATTGCAAGTGGCCAGACCAGGAAACCATAGCCATAGTAGAGAGTTGGGAGGAATCAAGAAAAAGAATGACCGCACCCTCCTTCCCCACTGCAGGCTTTACAACCTGGATCAGGCTCAAGCATGCACAGAACTAATTCTCAAAGCATAAATGGGAGATTAAGCTTTGCATTGTATTATCTGAGAATGAGACTCTTGGTTGAAAATGAATTGTAAATGAATGTGAAACATGGGCTCCACCCAAGATTTCATCCTGAGGATAGAAAAGAATGATCAACAGTGCAGATTTTATTTAGTAAACTGAATTCAGTGAACTGACTGCTTAGGTACAGAAGCCCTTTCCAAAATTTTCTCCTCATGTTAGTCTCATGCTAACCTCTGGAAAAGAAAGTTCTCAGTCACTGCCAGAATGCCTCTGATCTCCAAGCAGTTGTTTAATGGTTATTCTTCTCCTGGAAAAAAGTCCAGAATTGTGGGCTGTGTTACCTTTGTGTTAACTGCAAACAGAACTCTTCCAGTTGTTGGATGGTACAGATTATCACTGACAACGTGAACTTTTTCAGTAACGTCACAGAAATTCCATCCTTACAGTGGGAGCCAGTCCAGACAACTGCAGTCGCCTAAGCACAGTCCAGGCATTTGTTTGGACGCCGTTTCTGCCCTGGCTGCTGAGCTCTGGAATAAGAACAGTGCCTTTCCACCTGCCCGTCCCACCCCCACTGCTGCGTGTTGAAACTAGGCGGTGCCGGCAGCACTCTGCGTCAAAGCTTTTTCCCTCTTTCAACTCAGTCCCATTCTGCCCCTCTCTTCACCTCCTTTCTCTTCCCTTCTCCTTTCAACACTGTTCTTAAAGCGATCCAGCTTTTAATCTGTGGCTTTGCGTTCTATTGCCAGCACTATTCTTTCTCTCTAGACCTGAGAGGAGATGTGTTTTTTTTTTGATAAGAAGGTGGACATCCATAGTAGGATTTGCCTTTGTCTTCTAGTTCCATTAGTATCAAGCTTCACTCAGTCCCACTCCAACAACCCAAGACCTCACCCTCCAATCCCTCTCCGTACCCACAGTACCTGCCTCTGGGTCCTTCAAGGTAGCAAAGAGAGGAAGCCTCGTATTTACATCATCATTTTGTAAAAAGGATTTAAGAGCAGAGCCATAAGAGGAAGAGTATCCTCCTTTACCTCAAATAGAGGTTTCCCTTCAAGTGCCTCATGATCAGCTGAGAGTAGGCCCAGATAGACTGACGAGTGGGAAATATTGGTATATCTAGCTGAAAAAATATTTTTTAATTAAAAGGGAGAAAAGGAACATTAATTTGTTCATGTTCATATTTATGGAATCATTTCACATAAGAGCTAAAATTGTTAAATAAATAAACTACATAAAATTAAATAAATGTCTTTTATTCTATTAAATGGTAATGATAAATAAAGAACAGAACAGACTGTCATTTTAAATTAGGAGGAAAATTATGTGTTAGGTTGAATCACATGAAATTGCTGTTATTCAACCATTTTGCCAATGTCTGACCATTATAACCTGAGAAAATATCAGTTTCATGGGTTTAGCCTAATATTGATGTTTTAAGACATTTCTAATAGTATTTTTCTACTGTAAATGAGTGATAATATGTTAATCTAAATTTTTCTTTTGTATTATTTTCAATAACTTCACACTGCCAGTAGAGTGCATTGGATGCCTGGAGATATCAAAGAAAATTTTTATTAAAAAATGTATGCATAGATGCATCTGGTTATGATTTGGTTTTCCTTTTCCCCCATTGTGTAATTCAAGTTGATGCTGCATAATTCTTTTTCCTTTTATTCCATTCCATATAGTGACAGAACAACTACCAAAAGATGAATACTTTCAGGACCTTTCATATCAAAGCTGCAGCTTTCACATTCGGTTCTATTGATGCCGCATTTTGGCAAGGGATAAAGGGACACAGTTAAAAACTCTGCTCATATTTTGTTTTATTTGGGAAAATTTTTCTTTGAACTAGTGACCACCCGTGATTTTATAATTATCCGAAATTAACCAGCTCAGCATTTCTTGTAGGAAATATTCACAATTCACATCCTTGCTTTTAGAAAAAGAAAAGAAAAGAAAAGAGAAACACGAAGGACTAGCAGAGTACTCCGTTTTGTCTGGGAGTATTCCACATGGGATTGCTCTAATACAGTGCTAAAGCTGTATTTGTCTGGTACCCTTTCAAGTACGATCTTAAAAAAAAGAAAGTAGTTTTACTTTCTGAGAACACTACAAAGAAGAAAAAAGAGAATTTTGATTTTTCTGAAAAGTGAGACAATTTCAGTGTAAGTTTTCTGATATGACCTGACTTATATACAAGCTACAGACAAAGCATCAAAGCTTTCTGCATAGTACTCTTTTTTCCTTACCTTTTTTAAGCCATTTTCTCGAGACATAGTTCGTATGCCATACAATTCACCCATTTAAAGTGTGTAACAGTTTTTGATATATAACATTACTGATTTTTAAAAGTGGTAAAATAAACATAACAAAATTTACCATTTTAATTAACCATTTTCAGTGTACAGGTCAGTGGCAATAATTACATTTAAAATGTTGTGCAACCATCACTGTTGTGTACTTCCACAACTTTTTCATCACCTTCAGCAGAAACTACAGAGAGTCCTCTATATGCCTTTAGTGTGATTTGAAATTCTTAAGGCTGTTTGAAGTCCTTTAAGTTAAGAAAGCTGACTGGACATTGGAAAGATGGAGTGCTTCAAACTTAAGTCTAAAGCTGCTGGCACATATCTGTGTTAAGTGGACCAGGCATATATATATAAACTTTGCAAGGCTCTGTGTGATCCTCAAACATCCTATCAGTCAAGCATGTCTTCCCTGGGCTTGACTTTCCGACCCATGAGGGAAATAAGACAGTGGGAGCTTTGTTTTCAGTGGCTTTGTTTGCTTGCAGACAATGATTTCTCCTCGGATTGGAGAAGTCCTTGATAGAGCTTTGTGCTCCTTAGATAGCAGATCCATAACCCATCTTAGATGATTTCATCATATGATCTGGTGTAGACTCACCCCACTGAGGATGCCTGCATTGCAGCATCCTGCAGGTCCCAGTAGGAGTGGTCTAGGTCATGGAGTGTTAGGCGGGAGACTCTCAGCTCTGGGAAGTGTGCTGAAGGAGGGATAATGAAGAGAAGTTTGCCCTCTCTCACTGCAACTTGGTCCAATATATCAATGAAGCTTCAAACCACTTGGGAGGTTGTCAGGCAGATCTATACTTATGAGTATTTCTTGTAATTTCATCTTTGAACAATGTCAATGAGCTCTGCACTGAGTTTAGCCCACTGACAACTGAAAATGCACACAGTGAGTGCTTGGATTAAGATATCCAACTCATTTTGTGACCTAATCCACTAGAAATGTACATGATTATTTAAAAAATCTTTGAAGAAATCACAGTATTTTAAAATAGAAAAGGTCAGTTGTATATTTGTTTAAAGGGGAAAGTATTAATAAATGGATCTTATTAAATAGAAAGATTTAGTAGATAACATGCTTATCCTGGTTTTTATTAATTATGCTTCAATATGGGATATTTCAATGGAATTTAAAGAACTTTATACCAAAGATTTAAAGATTTCATATCAAAAGCTTTACATCTCTCTTCCCTGCCCCTCCCCCACATTTCCTAGGAAATTAGCTATTTCAATTCAGCATTTGATAAGTTTCCCACAGTCCACAGAATGTTTTCAGAAACTTTAAAATTCTTTTTCATGGTATTAGCAAGCAGGCATGTAAATGCAAGCTTATTACAATTATGTAAGGAATGGAAACCTTGTAGTCTATTCTCATAAATAAAGTACAGACAGAAATCAAAATCTTGGTCCAAATAGAGTTTGATGTTAGAAATGAAGGGTTTGTTTGCCTCTCCTGCTCCCAAACCTCAAGTAATAAATCTTGAAAGCTTCAATATTGATTCAACAAAATGAATGGCTGAGTCATTTCAGAAGAACTCTGACAAGTGGACAGATGCTGTCATGGTGACATTTCGATATGCAGTGTGGTCACTGAGCTTCACTGGGTTCCTCCCCCTGCCGTTAAAGCAAAATGACAAGCCATGGGAAGCACCACACACAGCGTGCCTAAACCAGAGGCAACTAGGAGGAAAAAAAAGATTTAATTAGCTGTTCTTAAAATATTAAAAGTTTTATGTACATTTGTATCTGATTTATGGGTAAAATCCTTTTAAAATGTGAGGAAAATGCTCTGAGACATCTTTCTTGTTAAGAAATAGAAACAATAATTAATCTAAAAGTAGTCTCAAATAGCATTTTTTGTAAATGGATTTCTTGAGGAAAAATATGTTCAACTTTGGAAGATAAAGATTTAAAATATTTTTCACAGGACACTTATTCATTGCTAAATAATATAATAAAATATTGTATGTAGCCATGATAAAATTAAAATACAGTATTTGTAATCAAATACTACTACTGTATATATTAGGTTTGTAAAGATATGAAATTATTTCTTAGAAAGCAATATGTACATTTGGCTATTATTTGATCTTAATATTCATATCATGGAGCTATTCAACCATTACATATATATTTTTATTTATTCATATAAAATATCCAGATATATTGAAGAGTGGTACTATTATGTCATGGCAATGAAAATAAATTATTTTAAAATTTTAATGGGAAAATGCTTTTGAATACATAATTACAAATTTGTGAACTTGTGTAAAATGAACATTATAGTGTTTTCAATATTGGATTGGTTAACTCAGAAGAAAAACTTTCTCCATTGCATCTAAAATAGAGCTATATAGGAAATCAATGTTTTGTTTAAATGTTTTCCTGTCAATTGTTGAAATTCTACTATGTACCAGACTTCACTATCTTATTAGATCTGTACAGGATCCTGTGTAGTCAGCATTACAAGAATCTCCATTTTGCACATCAGGAAAGTAAAATGTGAAAGATTAATAAGTTTATCTAGGTTTGCTGAATCCGCCTACACCACACTATTCCTTGGCGTCATCTGGACCTAACCATGAGAAATGCTTTTATTTTTGCTCTTCTACGCCTTTAAGAATTGAAACAGTGCCAGTGAACTTACAAAGTCTTAGATAGAATGTTCTGTAAATAGGCTTGTTGAGGAAAAACATTTTTAATTTAGGAAGATATTTGCAGCAGAATGTAAACATCATACTTAATTCATCATTTGCTTTTCACCTACTAATTTTAGACAAATTAAAATTAGATATTGGGAGTATAGAAATTTAGAAAAGGGAGATATAACCAAGTACAAAAAAGTGAAATTATTAATTTCACATTTAAAAAAGTCAGAGGGAGAAAAGTTTTGGTGCTACTGTTTTCCATTTGTTTGGCTTTTGTTTTTTCATCATCGCCTTTCTGGTTTAAAATTCTAAAATGCCACCTCAGCCTGTTGTCTTTGATGGTCCAGGTTGACTGTTACCTTGTCAAACATCTCAGTCTTAAATTAAGAAGGAACTACTCATTGTACACTTCATCCATGCAGGGACCAAATCTTTTACAGAGAAGGTTGTAACATGCAAGATTAGAGATTTCAAAACAATCATGGTAAATCATGACAGTTGGTCCCCTCTAGATAAGCCATAGGCAGCCTAGATAAGGTCCAGGGTACGGGGCATGGGAAGCTCCTCATAGCTAACTAACTCTGTATTCAGGAAAGTGTGAAGCCATCTCCAGCTGGAGCTCTGTTTGAACCCTTTCTGCCACTCTCCTCGTCCTGGCTCCTCCCCCACACAATTGTACATAGGTCAACTGCACTGGGGCTTTGGTATCAGTTTTGTTTTGTTTTTCCTGCACAAGTTTGATTGTGGAAGTCTTGTATAGGGCAGGAAAGATATGAAAAATGACTCTCAGGAGGCATGGTAATAATAATTTTCTAGTTCTTTCAGGTCTCCAACATTTAAGTTATTTTCTGATGTAAGCCTAGAAGAATGTACTCCTCTCAATTTTCCAAGACCTTCCCCAGCTTTTCTGATGTGGTCCTGGTGGGTGAGAACAACTGCTGGGGGCAGCCCACACATAGACTTCCATGTAAAATGCATTGCCAAAAGCTGCACAACTCCCTCAGCCCTGGAAAGAACAACATGGACAGGCACAGCCCCAAGCCATAAGAATCCCAAATCTCAAAGAAACGCGTTTCTTTCCATTAACTGCCCAACTGGCATTCGTATGACTTCAATTTTAGACTCAGCCAAGCTTTCACTCTTCTTTAGAAAAGATTTTCCAAATGTGCATATTGAAGAATATTAATGGAAATCACATAGAAAAAAAAGTTTTGGTGACCAAATAAATTTATAAAACTGATTTAAACAAATTTCAACTGGTTTATTTATGGTAGTACTCACGTCTTTTAATATTTTACTGGGCTTACTGATTTTTTAAGAATGTTTTCCACACTTATGATTTGATTACTGAGCCTTTGTCCTTTTCAAGCTTGTGCAACTTGTACTGAAATCCACAGTGCACACTTTCAGAAATGCCAGTTTAATTGGTTTACTGAGGGGTTTTCATTCAGTGGGGTTCAAACATGAACTCCAAACATGGACATGAATCAGTATTGTTGTCTCAAGTTTCTTTCTTATGTATTCTATGTCAAATAATTCTTTCCCACTGGGTAGCAAATATCTTGGGAAGTTTCCATGAACTCAGTATATGCCAATCTCACATCAAAGTCAAAGCTTTCTCTTCTTCATTACTTGCTATACCAATTGTTACCATAAAACACTCACCCAGACTGCCAGGGAGTCTCTTGCATAGTCAAGATGGCAGCAGGGGGAGGTTTTTACACTGATCATGCAAATAACTAGCAAGATAATAGATAGAAATGCCCTCCACCACAAACTAGACTGAGGGTCGGACCAGGGGAAGGCAGGCACATGGGCTATAGAAGTCAAAATGGCACAGGGGAGGTGCTGGATAAAGAGGTCTGTCAGTCTAGCCTAGGCAAAGAAAGGATTGGTTGGGTGTGGACTCACCCAAAACATGCACAAGTTTGGAAAGTTGATTGATCATTTTGAGAAAGCACCTGGTTTGTCCCAAACCCACAGTATATAATCTTAGGGATTATAATATAATCCTACACTCATACAGTGTACTTGTCTGTTCCCTCCATGACCATGAGGCCTTAGCCCCATGGCCTCAGCCCCATGGCCTCCAGAATGGTGCCTATCTCATTCTCTCTTGCCCACCTGGTGATGCACTGGCCCGTGTGTTCACACACTCTCTTGCTGAGGAGCACACGACCATGCAGCCCCAGCAGCCTCATGGCCCATGGTTATGTGGGCTCCACATGCAGGCTTCAGGAGGGAGCCTGAAATGGATGGAGAGCAGCTGGGAATAAGCTAAGATCCCCAGATGTGGACTAAGACCACTTAGCAGCTGCCTGGGGGGTTCAAAAAACTACTTTAAAATGGAGCAGGAACTCTGGACACTGGCTTTTGTCTTGGCCTTGCTGAGGGTGGTTGGACTTTTTCCATGGCAGAAAGAGCAGATGGGCTTTGAGATGGGAGTCTGCCATTCTCCCAGATCATGCAGCACAGGAATAAAAGCTCTTTCCTTTTGCATCAGCAGCTGCCTCACATGTTTGGTTTTTGTGGCAACAGGCAGCCAAATCTCTGTTTTTTGTTTGGTTACACAATGGATCCAGGGTACTGAAATGGGGATGAGAGGTGGTTGGTTGTTGAAGTGTGAATTGTGTGCGTGTGTGTACAGTGATTTTGATTTTAGAATACATCTCTTTTCTACCTGCTCCATTTCAAGGCCTAATCTTCTAATACTGAGAACTGAGAGGAGAATAGAAGGACAAACATTTCTCTGCTTATCAGCATAGTGCCCTTCTTTATGGTTGTGGCTGCTTCTCTGGATAACACAGACTAGATAGCTTCCCTATGACTGGCATGCTGACTTTCTCAAATGCACGCAGCTAAATTCTGGTGGGTTCTCTGAGCCCTCCCCATTGCATGATTCCTTGAAGGGTTTTTTTTTTTTTTTTCCTTAATCACTTCCTTCAGCTACTGCCGAGAGTACACAGCCTTCTAGTTTGAGGATCTGCCATTACATAAACTGTTTCCCAGGTCAGGTATTGGCAATTTTTGCTAAAGTGCAACTGTCATGGCATCTCAGTCTATAGGAGACCTACACATCCTTGTACAAAGGTGAGAGTGGGTCTCTGCTTCCTTGTGCTTTCTCTCTGTCCTGCTATCTTTCTTTACCAATTCTCTTTCCTCTTACGGGGAGGGCCAGGGCAAATCAACAAATCTATTGTCCTGAGCAGACATGCAACCAGTTGAATGAGTTGTCATTCTTTTCTCTCTACTATGACTTCCAATCTCTACCATAATTCTGGAGGAGAGAGAAAAGCCAGAACATTCTCCCTGGGCTAACTATGCATGGCTGATTCTTTTTTCCTGTGGGGTGAGAAAACAGGCAGGCGATTGTCCTATTTTGTCTTTTCACCTTTCTAAAAATCTCTGGCATCATAGTCTGGTCTCACTGTTTGGCAGCTTGCTTTATAAATCAGGTACTTGTTGTCTCTTTGGTCCTGGGTTGGGCCAAATATATAGTTCTAGGGGAGCAGAAAATGGTCCGTCAGTACCTTGATGATTTTTAATATTGTATAATGTACATAGCAGGTGGATGAGAAATCCCGATTGGTGTGTATTTTGATAATAGCTGTTGGCTGATTTTTGGGTTTCTTTTCATTTTAGTTTTCAAAGAGGGTGAGGACAAGGAAATTAGAGGCAAGTCTGTTAAAGGTCGGAATTTTAGATCTTTATAATACACAGAGGGACCTAGTGGAACAGGAGAGTAAATTCTGCTACAGAAAGCTTCTTCAGGAATCAGACCTTATCTTTATTCATTTTTTTCAGTGAGCTCTGAACTTTTTGTTGGTCTCGTGTCCTACTTCTGCTGCCTTAACACCTCAGAACTTTGGTGTCATTGCCTGACACCACTTTGCCATTCACTATGCTGCTGGTGGTGTCTTTTGGATGGATTGCTTGGACCTGCTGTTGTCCAGGGTGTCACCAAGATTGAAGTCCTCTTCTTCTTCCAATGGGCAGTAGTAAGTGGCAATGTCAGCCCCTAGCTTGACCTTGATGTTCAGCAGGGTCTCATAGTCTTGGGCCCGGTGCTGTCCCTCTGCCCCAGACTAGGCCAGCTCTGACTCCAGGTGCAGCAGGATCCCATTGATCTGGTCCATCTGCATGGCATTGTGTGTCCCCAACTCCCTCAGACTGTCCTACTAGCTGGCCTTTAGACTTCTCATGGAGTTCAGGTCCATCTGCAAGGACTGGACCATACATCTCAGCTTCGTGAGTATCATTTCAGCAGCTATCTCAGTGGTCTGAGAGGTGCCCACTATGGAGCTCTCCTCTATCTGCTGGGACCAGTGCTTGTGTAGCTCCTCTTGGTTCTTCCAAGCCAACTCCTCATACTGTGCCTAGATGTATGATACGATCTTGCTGATGTCCTGAGATTTGAGGCATCCAATTCCACAGTCAACCTAGAGTAGGCAATCTGGTTTTGTAGACCATTTACTTCCCACCTTGTGGTTCTTCTTCAGGAAGAGCAGCTCCTCTTTGAGAGCCCCAGTCTCTTTCTCCAACAGCAGCCTAGTGATATTGATGTCATCAGTGACCTTTCAGAGCCCATTGATGTCACTCTTCACAGGCTGGCTCATGGCCAGCTCTATCTCATACTTGACCTGAAGTCAACAGCAATAACACATGCATTGTCACTCTGAGGAACGATACGAGCATTGTCCACAGAACTTGCAAAGACCTTGATGGTCTTGAAGTAATGCCACCAGCCTCCAACCTAGGGTCCTTTCTTCTCCAGATATTCCCAGATTTTGCTCTCAAGTCTCTGTTTATGCCCCTCCAGGCCCCTCACCCTTTCCAGGTAAGAGACTAGGCAGTCATTAAGGCATTGCCTTGTCTCTTTCTCACTTTGGATGCTCCCTATGCCAGCTAGACCCCCAGCCATCCCCATGGCCAGTCCGCCCCCTCCACCTACCACGAGCTGCCCTGGACACTGGTAGAGTGGGACATGCAGATCCAGGAGCCTGAGCCCCTGGCACCTGCATAGATGCTGGCTGTGCTGCCGGGTGGCTGGTTGTGTGAAGCCAGGATCCAGTAGTTTGCTGCTTTCTTATTCATTTTTACATCTCTGAAGCATCATGTATTAGTGACATGCAAATGTTTGTGGAGCAAATTTATCCATTTTTGATACCAATATCAAAAAGGAACCTCTGCCCTGGCTGGTGTAGCTCAGTGGATTGAGTGCGGGCCTGCAAACCAAAGCATTGCTGGTTTGATTACCAGTTAGGGCACAAGCCTGGGTGCAGGCCAGGTCCCCAGTAGGGGGCGCTGGAGAGGCAACCACACGTTGATGTTTCTCTCCCTCTCTCTAAAAATAGATAAATAAAATCTTTTTAAAAACCCTCAGAACTAAAATAACTGTTGCTTCTGCATAGAGCAGGGGTCAGCAAACTATGGCCCTTATGCTATTTCTGGCCACTGCTTGTTTGTAAATAAGTTTTATTGGCACACAGCCACGCTCACCTGTTTGCATACTGTCTTTGGGTGCTATAACACTACAATGGTAGAGTTGAATAGTTGTGACAGAGACTGAATGGCCCACAAGTCTAAAATATTATTGTCTGGCCCTTTATAGAAAGTTTTTTGACCCCTGGCATAGAGGTTTAAAACTGCTGTTACATATGTTTTCTGTTGAGTGTGACTCAGTCACAGCATGGCTAACTAGAGTCCAGAGGTAATGGAGAGCACCTGGCTATTTTGTCAGACAGAATAAGAGCAAGCCCCAGGAACCAAAACAGGATGGGTGTGACAGATCCACCAGAGCCAGGAGGAAAGTCGTCTTGATACAGTCCCATAATCTCGTCTCTCCCTTCTCTGACCATCATCGTATCTCTCCGACAGCACTGGTGATACTGTTCTTCTGATTATCATGATTTATGTCTTCTTTTCCCTACTTGATATGGACTACATGAGGGCAGAGATCGCAGTTTATCTGTATTCATATTGAGTGTCTAGTGATGCTTCTGGTTAAGTAGGTACTTATTGAAAATATGCAGTGCAACTAGCAGGATTATGGTACTATCTGAAGAAGAGGCATCTCAAAAGTAGCAGGATTTGAAATATCAGTAAGCAAGAGGTTAGTTAGGCAAATAAAACATCAGTTTGGAGTATTGTGTTCAAAGAAGTGGTAACACTACGGGATAGCTCTGTGTGAGAGACTGTTCAGGGAATCGCTCAGATTTTCTGAGGCTTTTTATTTCCTGAAGGACCATGGACGTTTTTCATTTTCTGACTCAGGAGCAGAATACCAAGCTTAAAGTATCCTCTGTTGTTAAATACATTATCTGATTCCTTTGCAGTGGGAAATTATTTCTTTTGGCTCACAGGTCTAATTGTGGGTCCAAGAGTGGGGCCTCCTTGTCATTTATTTGTCCCATCACATCACTCATTCAACAAATGTTCAATGAACTCCTACTATGTGTCATGTCCCTCCTACTATGTGCCATGTCCTTTGAGAACTTTGATTTCAGCTCTGTTTTTCCACTATGGAGTGCTAAGATGATAAACAGTAAATTTTACTGAGAACTCTACTACATATAGGTGTGAACGGGTGGACAGCTGGGTGACTGGTAGCTTAGGTAGTTCTGCTCTGAACTTAGGAGTAGGGAGAGAAGGAGGGGTCCAAGTCTGTGGTAAGCTCCTTACAAGTCTTAATTTTCTTCCTGTCTCAGACCTAGTCCCAAACAGAAGCTGCTGGCAGAAAGATTTGGGCACTCTTAAAGTAAGATCCTCCTTTTTTGGAGGGGAGGGAAAGTAGATACTGTCTACATTTGGTTTTGTACTTTTGATGAAATTCCCATATGCCTAAACTTAGATATCTGAGCTCAGAATGTCAAATATGAGAAATACTTTTTTAAAGGAACTACAAAGATCTTTGGAGAAGATTTGTAAGGCTTCCTTAGTATGCAAGACTAACTAAATTGGAGAAGGAACAAAAACTGACGTCAGCACTTTTCTTACAGAGTTTAAGAAAACTGTTCCTTACTGTGTGAAATTTAGAGTTACTGAATTGATTTAATGAAGATTACTGTAGGGAAAAGGCTTATACTCCATCAGGGCTGCATTTAGGGAGAATCAGGAATCAGGTCAAACTGGCCTTCAGAACTTCCAGCTTTTAATACCCTTCTCTCTCCGCGGCACCTGCCCCTCCCACCTCCAGATGCTCAGTAATCCTCTTTCTTTGTGTTTTCCTTAGCAAAGCCTGATTTCAAGAACAAATTCTTTCTAAGCTATAAATGACAGAAAAGTTTAAACGATCTCTGATTTAGGAGTATTTGTACTTTAACATGGGATTACGCCATAATTTCTAAGACTGGATCGTGAAGTACATTGACTCTGGGAATCTCTTTGGTATAGTAGCCTTTCAGCCTCCTCACAGAACCCTGTTATATAGGTCTCCCCCACCCTCTGCCACTCCTTCCTTCACATGCTTTGAGTTTCTACTGTATCCTAGAACCTACCCTCATGGAGCTTTGGTTCTTATGGACAAAAACATAGAAAATAAGGTATTTATTAGGTATAAATGATATAAAGAAAATAAAACAGGGTAATGGGTAAGAGTGTCTGCCGAAGTCATCAGGGAAGACACCTGTGAGGAAGGGCCAGCTGAGCCACCATTCAAATGAAGGATATGATATATCCTTCAGGCATATGAAAACTTCTGGAAACAGTGTACCAGACAGAGGGAAATCTTGTGCAAAAGTTCTGGCGCAGGAATGATTTGGCTCTGTGTTTGAGCCAAAGCAAAAAGGTCAGTGTGATGGGGATGTGACCAAAAGAGGGAGACTTCTAAATGAGGCTGGAGAGAAAAAGAGGGACCAAATCATATGGTTCTTTTGGTTATGTGAGGAACTCGGATTTAAATGCAATGGGTGTTTGTTGAACATGTGCAGCTTTTGATAGTGTCTACATAACTTCAGGTACCTGTGCTAAAAATACCACCTATACTGCTTGCTGTGCTTTTATTCTTAAAGGCAAAATCAACAACTCCCTGGGGAAGCCTTCACCATTTCATACAATCACTCCCTTTTGAAGTATCTCTAGCACTCTCTGGGATGCTCATTTTTTTTTTTTGCTTGGCATGTTCTGCTTTTTGGTTCATTATACTTTCACCCAGATAAAGTGCAAATTCAGTGAACTCAGGGTTTAGAAATCATAGTTTTTCCTACAGTGCCTTCCAGTGTCATCTGCCACCTAAACACTCAGTAATAATTGCTAATGAACGACCTAGGTACTTGAGGTAGCTTTGTGAAAGTACCTGCTGAGTAAGTACAGTTATGGAGAATATGTTTAACCACAGACTTGGTGAAATGGTGATTAAGACAGAATAATTTGTTGATAGACATGGACTTTGTCAGGGTCTTAAAAATTAAAAGTAATATTGATCCACAAATAAGCCTTTAAGCATACTAACAATACCATAAAACTGTGGATTGAATATAGATTTTAGTAAAACATTTAAAATAATCTAGAAGCTGTAAATCAACAAACTACACATGTGTTTACAATAAAAATGTAAGACACCATTTTTCTAATATTATTTTTTCCACTTTCACATTATCACTACATGAATAACTGATTCAGTGTTTTGACTTGTAAATTGTCTCAAGTTTCAGTTTCTCTGCAGCAGGATATAGTAAGTACATCTGTAATTACTCTTTCAATATGCCCCAGAGATTTACAGCTTCTAGTTGGAGTTCCATCTTTGTAGTCGAGCCTCATAGGAAAGCTGTTCAATCTCCTTGATTATTTAGGTTGCTCTTCTCACTACCTGCTCTGACACCTTGAAGTACAGTATTTGCATTCCCACAGTTTCTGTAACAGAACCCTTCGGCCTGAATACCTTTTTCTTCGATGCCCATATGTTTGTGACTTGCAGCTTAAGATGAGGCGTTCAGCAACAGCCCCCAAATAATGCTGTATTAGTACACCTGGATAACCGTTTGCAACTCCAAGTAACTATCTGGTTACTCCTAGTCTTAGGAAGTGTGCCACATGCTTTGTATTTGTAATTAGGTGACTCCGGACCTGGTCCTGCTTCTGCCTTTAACTGAACCAAGCAGTCTGCTCTTATTTTAATTTTTACCTACATAGAATCAGGATTGAGGTATCGTACTGCTATTTGCTAATCTTTAATCTCCCTCCTAGTTTTGAAACTTCTTAGAATGCTGCAAGTGTTTTAAACATTTCTAGTGCAGATAGGGATTTGAACGTTGCTGATGATATGGCCTGACCTTGGAGACTTTACTGTTATGCCCTGGGAATAATTGACAACATTTGTTGAGGATTTACTACATGCCTGGTGTAAAGAGTTGCATTTCATATACATCTCATTCATATATCCTTTTAACAGTCATCTGGGGCGGGAATTAACAATCCTATTTTATAAATGAGGAGACATACCTTACCAGATAAGTGTATGCGGGAGTAGATTCCTCATTTCCACGATTTCATCAAGTTACGTGCAAATTCTAATGGGGTAAACATTTCAGGGGTGCTTCAACGTTAAAACCAATGTGCTTAGGAACGAACAAGATTCAGTAAGCGGGTCCCCTCCCCCCGGAAAGAAAACCACGAATTGCTTACAGGGTGGAGTTCCCTGAAGGAGTGAGCGGGTTCTCTGTGCCAAAGAGGGGCGAGGGTGCGGGGGCACCAAAAAGTTTAGTCAAAGGAAAGCGTACAGTGCGCGCAGCACATTGCTCCAGGGGTGCGCAGACAGAGGCAGGACTTCAGCATTCCTACGCTCAAGCAGGTCAGCCTCAGCGCCTGGTTGCTGGAATAGTCCATTAGGGATGGTCAAAGCAGGGTGTTCCCGACGGCGGAGCGCGGACCTGGCTGCCCGCTGGGCAGATGAGGGCGCACTGCCTTGGGCGACCACCCCTGCTCCGCTGGTCAGGTGAGAGCAGCCAAGGGAGCCGCTAGTCCTATTGGAGCAGACGGAACACAGAGGGGGAGGAGGTTGGGGGTGGAATAAAGGGGAGGATGGAGCCACCTTTCTGACCTGGTAGCGGGAGAAAGAATAAGCATCCCCAGCGCAGCGTGGGGACGCGAGCGAGGTTAAGAGCAAGGGTGTGTGAAGGGAGAACCACCGGGGACCTCAGAGCGCTCGGATGTCGGTATCCCCGGGGCCAGGTAGGCTTTGACAGAAGGGAGCGTGCTGCCAGCATCTCGATGCCCCAAGGGAGCGCCGCAGCATCAGTGGTGGCGTGGGATCGCTTCTCCGCACCTGTTGCTGGAGGTGGGAGGCGAGGGCTCCGGGAGGCAGGCGCGCCTCGGGCGCCGTGGGCTGTGGCTAACCGGGCAGGGCTGCCGGCGCCCACCCTTTCCACAGCTGCGGCTGTGCGGAAAGCGTGGCGTTCCTGCCACCCGCCCCTTCCAAGGCTGCTTAATCTCAAAGAAGGCGAGTAGTGAATGAGCGGAGGGCAAAGTTTCCTTTCTTCTTTTGTTTGGAACCCGAACCCTAGCTTTAACATTAAAAAGTCTGCTTGGAAAATTACTAACCCTAAACGGCGCGCCATAGGTAATAATAATGGGAAGGTTGAGATAAACTTGAGTCTTATATTCCAACATAATCGCTGCGCAGAAATACTTTCAGTGAAATTTATTGATTTCAGGGGGTTTGGAATTAATGTTTTAAACTATTTTAAAATTGATTTTTCCCCTTAAGACTAAAATAGCAATTATGGCTGTATTCACCCGGGGAAAGAAAAACCCCTGTAACTTTTGTTTTAAACTGACTCTTTACATTTCACAGAATTCACAACCTTTGAAAAGTGTGTGTAATGTGTTTATATATAAGCTGCGCACTTTTTAAGGAAATTACTGATATCACATCTTAAGGGTGCATAGTTACTTACAATGAGAATAAAGCTAAAAAATGTGCCTTAACTAATATGTATCGTTAAACATTCTTGTTAAAGAATTATTACCTTAAATATACTAAAGTGCTTTTCTACTCCCTTTTGTGTGTCATTTATCAGAAGGGCTAGAAAGAACAAAAAAGAAAGAAAAGAAAACGCATTAAGGGAAAGAAAAAATGTTCTAGTCAGGATACAAATGAACCCCAGCAATTTTGGGGGGCTACTTTCCTAGCTGCAAGGGATTGCCAAATACACTCTGAAACTGTTATAATAAAATATATTAAATGCATAGATCTGCTATTAACTTAAAGTGACTTTGGACACACACTCATACTCTGGCTAGTAGTTTCCTCATTTATAAAGTGAAGGGACTGGACTAGGTGATTGAAAAAATGTATTTTGGCTAGAAATGGTATGTTCTAAAACTATACCGTTAAAAAAGTAACTGAAATGTATACACTAAAAAAAAAAAGAATGACTGAATCCTATCTCCATGTTATTTCCCTGATAAATGGGATCAGCCGTCATCCTGTATTGAATGCCTGTTTTGTAACGGATTCTGAGAAATGCTTTACATAGATTAGTTTAACACTCACAACACCACCGTAAATTAAATAGTATTCCTATACACATAATGACTCCGAGGAGTGGAAAGTTGAAGCTCCTCGTCCTCAGTTCCCTGGCTAGTAAGAGTTGGATCATGGATTTTTTCCCTGAGCGCACTCAGCATCTACACTATACCAAATGTGATGAATGAGGGCTGAAACCACCTGTAAACACCAGCTGAGAAATAATTGTAGACTAAAATGTAAGTCCACAATGGGGTGGAGGTAAATTATGGAATAACACTGAATCTTGATATCATCAGATATAGAAGTGATCTGTCAGTCAACATTTATTATATTTTCATAACAATTATAGCTTTTTAAAAATTACATATTGATTTTTAGAGAGTGATTAAGAGAGACACCGATTTATTGTTCCCCTTATTTGTGTACTTATTGGTTGCTTCTTGTATGT
>PVKM010010174.1:0-35397 GCA_004027735.1 Carollia perspicillata | reverse complement strand
CCTGGTATACAGTGAATATATATGTAGTGAATATATATACCAGGTATATAAGAATGCTAGTACCTGCCCTAATTACTTGCCAGGATAGTTGGAAGGCTTGAAAATGAGAGCTGTATAAATTTCTAACCAAGTTGTTACCATTATGGCAAGACATGTTTTGAGACTCCTTAGCCATCTGTGGTGGAGCCAAGGCTGGACCTAAGCTGTGAGAGAGAAAGTCCAGGTGAGGGTTTTTTGTTTTTTTTTTCTGGGCAATGCTTGGACTATTCCAGTTGGGATCAGAAAGTCTGATGAGCCAATGTGGAGCTCAAGTGTGAGAAGAGAGCTGCAGTACATGCAATGCAAAAGGGAGGGATTACAAGGGATGATCGGGACAGAGAGGCCGGCGCAGGCAGCAGGAAGGAGAGGAAGAACCTGGGGAAAGCGAGCAATCTGCCTGAGTCTCACTCTGACTTTTCAGATTCATTAAGAAGAACGAAAGACAATACCCCCTCCCCCCAAAAAAGGCAAAAAGCAAAACCCCAGTTAGGTCAGTCTACAAGACATAGAGTCAAGGCTGCAGATAGTGCTGAGAACAGGAAAGCTGGACTTTTTCACAGCTTCAGCTGGCTTGCAGTCCCTTCAGCTCCCAACCCACGTCTCGACATTCTAATTTTGGGGCTGGCCAAGATGCTCATTTAGGTTTTGTTTGTTTGTTTGTTTGTATAATGGCTCCGGGAGTGCTTAGCTGTCTTTAACTTCATTCAAAATGATTTTGTTAGATTGTATTGTGACAGCTGTCATATCAGTGTACATTGTAAAAAAACTTACCAAAATTGGTGAATTTTTGTGCAGCCATTTTAATATTGAAGGTGGAATACACATTTTTAGCATATTATGCTTTATTATTTCAAGAAAGGTAAAAATTGAAACACAGAAAAAGGATTTGTGCAGAGTGTATGGGGAAGGTGCTATGACTGATTGAACATGTCAAAAGTGGTTTGCGAGTTTCTTGGTACTACTGACATTTTGGCCAAATGCTTCTTTCCTGTGGGGCTGTCTTAGGCACTGGAAGATGTTTAGCAGCACCCCTGGCCTCTACCCACTAGAAGCCAATAGCAGGAGGTAGCTGACATACTCAAAATATCCAAATCAATAAAGTTAATAGTGAAAATGAAAAAGGCATCTTTTACTCTATGAGAAAAACTCTAAATGGACTTTTTGGCCAACCCGATATATTGTACAGCATAAAGCAAACCTGGTGCCCTTGGATGAGTGACTGCTGACTTGCCTCTGGAATGCTCTGTGCTTTCATAGCTTCATTTTGTTTTCTGGGACTTGGGAATGAACTGGACAAATATTTAGGCATCTGCTCTTTAGAAAGATGATGAGTTTGTATTTGGTTTCTCTTCTTACCCAAGCTCTAGCTTCAGCCTAAAATACTCCTTTCTCGCTTTCCTACCAGCTCCCCTCCTCCTCCCCTGGAAGACCCAGTTCAGGCCTCCTACTCCCCTCCATCTCTGCCCTTATCACTTGCAGAATGGTGACTCTTTACCCACCTGTCTCCCTACCACATGGTGATTCCCTCAGGTAATGGCCTTGTCTTCCTCCTCTATTCACCACTATGTTCCCCACACTTGGCACAGTGCTCGCTCTTAAGATGTTTATGGTTTCTGGACCAGCAGCATCAGCACCACCTGGAGCTTGTGAGAAGTGCAGAGACTCAAGCTCCACCCAGACCTACAGACTCTCAATTGTCAATTTAACAAGATCCCTAGGTAATTCGGGGCCACATTCAAGTTTAAGATACTGGATCAAATGGAGGGAGAAACATGTAATCAGTATTTGTGGAATCTACCTGAAGAAGCCAGTTGCTCGCACTGGCTCTCTTCTCCTCCAGGAGGGCAGAGCAAACAGTTAAGGGAATGCAAACCCTTCACCCTCAGTCCTCAGCCCTACAGTGGATTCCTAAGACGAACTCTGCAGGGCTCAGTGGCCTATTTCCATGTACCTACCACCTACACTAACTCTCTTCAAAGAAACCTCAACCTGATCTGGAATAGAGCCGAATGTACCAAAGAGTCTGAGGACATTTCGCTGAAATGTGGCTGGCCTGATGGGAAGCTGGCATGACCAGAGATGTCAAGAGTCTTCATTCTTGAGGTTTCTAGCCTCGTGTTGCAAATTCAATGGTCTGGATGGAGATCAGATGAGTCAAGTTCAGATAACCATAACCATCCAAACCTTTAGATGGGGACTGAAACCAAATCTGGGTGCTCAAGCCATTCCAAATGTGTTGATCACCAGTTTTAGTTTGCCATCCAACCCAATCCAAGAGAAGACAGTCATTTCTCTAAAAGCAGATGCGTAATTTGCTCATCAATGGAAAATTGAAGCGTAGCATCAAAGGTCAAAAGTTGCAAGAAACCTGACACCTTCAAGAGGGTGCCAAACCACCAGCTTCCAATAATAAAGGTTTTCGGTCAAAGCTGCTGAAGAAAATACAGCCTATCCGACCCTATGTCCAGCATAAACAGGCATGAACTGCACTGTCCCTTTAAAGTGGCTGAACCCTTTGCTAGCGTGTTAACAAAAACAACAACATAGGCAGAACCTTCTGCCCCCGAAGACTACAGCCCAACAGCAGTTCATGAAACAGCAGCCTATAGCCATTGCTCAATGAGATACGGAGACACTGGTGAAATCCAAGGAAGTGAAACCAAGCCTTCAGCTTGATTTCCTAAATGCTATAAATTGCGACATGCTAAACAAGTATCAGTAACTATTTAAGTACAAAATTCTAACACTTCAGACTATATTCAGAACAGATAGATATAGACATCAAAGTTATTAATCCAGGGTACATTTATAGGCACTTACCACGTGTTAGAGGAAGTGTTAGGTATTTAGGATTCAATGTTGGCCTCCTCACTTTCTTGCCCCTCCCTCACTTTCCCTTTTAAAATATTTAGTGACCACCTACTGGGTCCCAAAAACTGAGCTCAGCCTGGAGCAGGAGATTTTCCCTCTTTCGGCCCCTTGCGTCCCAGCTGAGACTGACAGATACATCAACCAACAATGTGGTGGGAAAATTCTTTTCATAATGATGCGCACACAGTCCTTAGGGAATCCTTAAAAATTATGATCCAGCTTGAGCTCTTGGAAAACTTTGTGGCTATCCCCAAGGATGTCAACAATAAAAGGAGGTCCTAAAGGCTCCACTCATGATGCTGTATTGCTTTTGGAACTGAAAATCGCACGAGGGAAGCACACTTATATTACAGTTAATAATGAGGTCAACTGTCCAGAGCAGGGTGGCCTAATGTCAATCACGCATCTCATAAAAATTTCTTGCCTCTTAATTTTTGTAAATTAATCCCCACTAGAGACATTAGATATGTTTGTAGGCTCAACCACTTACATTGGCAAGCCACCTTTCTGTTTAAAAGCACTTTCACTAATGTTTGCTCAGTGGGCTGTCCAAGGCACCCTGGGGTAGCTGGTGGCTTGTCACACCATGACATGGCCAGTATGGGCAACACCAAGATGAGAATCCTCTTACACTATGCTCTCGGTTAAGCAAAAGGCAGCCATTCCTCACCTCAAACGTATGAGAAGTATTTTTTGAAATTCCAAGGAATAAAGCATCTCCCTCCACTGCCTTCCTCCTCATGTAACTTGACATGGGGTATCCCGGTGTGTTACACTCTCCTCCACTTAACTGGCTCTGCAGAAGTCCTCACCACTCAGATTTAAGGAGACAGAAAGAGGTAAAGTAATTCTAGGTCACTTGGCTCTCCTCAGCAGAGACATACTAAGCTCTCCTCAAAATAGGTCCTTAGTTTTAAGAAAGAAGGAAACTACTGTATTTTTCAAACCATAAAATGCACCTAGGTTTTAGAGGAAAATAGGAAAAAATTTTTGAAGCAAAAATTGTGGCAAAATATTTAATAACATAAATAACATAATATTTCACCAATGTAAATATAAACAACTCAACAGCAGCATTAACAACCATTATTCCTCCCAAATTTGGGGGGGTGCATTTAGAGTCTGAAAAATACAGTAATTCATGAAGGTGATCAGGGGTTTTCTAAAATTCTCATTCATCGACATGTTCATTATTTTTTTTTGTTTTTAGACAGAGGGGAAAGAGAAAGAGAGAGAGAGAGAGAGGTGAGAGAGAAACATTGATGGTTGCCTCCCATATGCGCCCAGACAAGGAATCAAACATACAACTTAGGTATGTGCCCTGACCTGGAATAGAATGACCCTTCAATGGACAGGACAGGACAATGCTCCAACCAACCGAGCCACTAGTCAGGGGGTAAAGGTGGTCAACTTTAAGTTCAAGTTATTTTCATTCTACATTTTATCTTGGCTCTAGCTCCCATTAAAATGGAAGGTGATTAGTTCAGAGTGACAGAAAATGGGCACTTATGAGTATCTTCTATGTACAGTAAAGTCTCACTTAACATGATCCATAATTTCTTGAGAACTGCAACTTTCAGAGAAACCAGGTATTATAAAACCAATTTTACTATAGACTAATTGATATAAACAAGAGTTAAGTTCCTGTAGCTTATTTCTGGTCATGAGAACATCGCCACACTTTTAAATAAAGATCAAAAACACTTTTGATATTAAACATTGAAATAAATGTTTCACTGTACGTGAGCTATACATACAGTGAGGAAAGAGTAATAAAGGAGGGAAGATAAGTACTTTCAAGTTTGCCTGTTCCAGTTCAGGGCTGTGTGTGGCTGGAGCCCATCTGGCAGCTCGGGGAGCAAGATGGGACCCACCGTGGACAGGACGCCCTTTCATCACAGGGCACACTCACGTAAACCCACACTCCCTCAGATGGGAACAATGTAGCAGACATGACGATTCACTCCTGGGCACATCTCTGGGGCGTGGGTGCAAAGCAGAGCACCTGGAGAAACCCACACAGACATGGGGAGAACATGCAAACTTCACAGACAGTGGCCCCAGCAGGGAAGTGGTTTTTTCTTATTTTTTCGTATCAACATGATAAGGAAATGACATTGAACAAAGTGGGGCTATTCGATGACCTGCTGTTACAGATCTTTAACTTCTAGAATTTTCTGAAGCCTATGGATTATTCATTATTCAAAAGCAGCCCTTGATTTTTACTCTTCCTCTCCAGGTGGCCCCCTCCAGGCTCTGGCATCCCCTCTGTCCCTCAAAGGTCGGACAAGAGGGAAGAGGGAAAAGTGCAGGGGAACTCAAACCTGTTTGTCTGTTACAACTCTTAGATGGGGTGTATACAAGAGAAAGTCAAACATATATGGGCAAGGAGGCCAACAATCCAGCAGAGAGAGAGCCTTGCTTGAGAGTGCCAGGCAGGACTCGCAGCCATAGCCTGCAGGTCCAGGCACCGGGGGAGGGCACTGAAGAGAAACGTGGCCAGTGATATGGCAGACGCCACTGGAACTGCAAAACTGCATTCTCTCCTGCTGAAGGGACATGCTCCCAGGAGTGAAAGAGGTAGTGAGTGGGAGGTCTGCTGTGGGAAAGAAACAAAAAGAGGCACTTGTATGAGTTTTCATATTATTTCAGTGAAGTCCTAATAGGACAGTTTCTCTTCCCAAAGCTTGCCCAGATCAGCTATTTAAAGTGTGGGGTAGGGGGCAGGCACTGTACAAGCTTTTACTAGATTCTGAGGTCGGAGCCTCAATTAGAGTCACAATTGTATTGTACGTCTATTTGTGTAACTGTTCAATTAGGAGTGTAATTGTTGGGACAGAGATCTTAATGAGCTTTTAGCGTCGTGATGCTTCAAGGCTGCCTTTTTTTTTTTTTGGTTATTGTTATTAAGCTTTCATACTGGCTTTTTCCTCTCTGCAGTCCAATTATACAGTTCTCCCTTCAGACAGGTTGAAATTCAAAGCTGAGTCCTTGTATGTTGGACACTGTGCATCAAAGATGGGCTGTTGTTCCATCAACTTCATGATTAGTGTGTAAATTGTTGCTTGGATCTACCCTGTGGTCAGTATCACCCTGGGAACGGTGGGATCATAGGGCCAATCTTTTACAACTGAGAAAAGCAAGATGAAGTGATCTACCTGCTACGGCCCACAGAGCAAGTGACAGAGCCGGCTGGCATCCAGGCGTCCTGACTCTCGGGGGCAGAATAATCAAAACACTCGTACATGTCACCGCAATGTCATCCTAACACTGCATCATATACAGCAACCTAATCAGGCAATTTGCTTAAAAAGGAATTGCTTCCCCAGACATCATCTTGTTGGTCTTAACTAAAGAGGAACTTGACTTAATTTTTCTTTGCCATTTCTTATTTAGACTTGGGTACAGTGAAAGATGCATTTTGTGTTATACAAAAGGAATAGTATTCAAACATCCTGATTTAAGGGAACCTGGCCTGTAAAACCTGTATCCATGAAAGCTCATCAGTGGGGATGGTGGTATTTTGTTTGTTTTTGGCTTTAGGGAAAGATTCTCCACCTCCTCAGTTTCCTCATATGTAAAATCGGCATAATAATGGCACCTCCCTTACAGGACTGTTGGGAAGACTGAGTGAAATAATACAGTTAAACTGTTTAGCATACTGTTGGGCACACAGTTAATCTCAATCAGTGCTGGCTGCTTTTGTTCCTATTCTTTTCATTATCACAAATAGATGGCCAGAGATTCTGTATGCCAACCAGTCAGAACCACTTTTATATTTGTAGGAGGAGGTGGAGAGGATTGGGTGGCATGCTGGGGTAGTTAGTATTTGCTAATATTTTGAGATGAGTGAAAAGAAACAAAATTAATGCCAGAGCTTGTGAAAGTGAATGCCGGACAATATTCTATTATAAATTAATAATGCAATTCATTTGTGATACGTTATTGAGCGCTTGAAGAATGAATTGCCCTCAAACATTCTCTTCAAAATCCATTTATTGCCCAAGATAAATTTAAGGGTAGTGTTGCATTTTGAAAAATGTTATTTTATTCACCATAATTTTTCATGGTTCCAATGGGGACTTGGTGACAGCCCAACACAGCAAATGTCCTTCATGTTGCCATCCTTTCTTTTCTTTAAAGCTGAATTGTCCTGGGACCACTCAAAATGTGATTTATTTGTCCCTGGGCCAGTAGAAGGTTCCATGTAGGTGAAAATGGATGTTTGGTTAGTTGAAGAGAAATGGAAATGAGACCCACGGGCTGACTTATTCAGGGAAAAGAGGTAAGTAACCTAGGAACATTAGATCACTCTACATTCTGATTACATGGAGTTCTGGGTGATTCATGTCCCTTAGAGGCACACGTGGACTTCCATGTGATCTGTCAGGAAGGAAGGAGGCAGGAGCGCAATAAAGGGAATGAGCATGTTTTTAGCATCTCATTGCTAGGCCTCGTGCTATGTGCTTTGAGTATATGTATAGTGTGTATGTATATACATGTATACTATACATATACTCAAAGTAACCACATAGTATAGTATACACAGTCACACAGTAACCACAACAGTCCAGTGAAGCTTATGTTCAGTGAGAATAGAAAGTGTGTTCAAAGTCTTGGAGCACAAAGTGCCACCAACACTGGGTTCATCTCAAGTTCGGGTTGGTTCAGAAGGACCATGGTGTTGCCAGCACTGCAGAGACATTTTGCTTTATCTCATCTCTACCTTTGGGGAAAAGCATTAGGTATCTACGTTCACAATGAAGTTGATGTGGGAAGGCAGTCAGAGGCTAGAGAAATGCAAGCATAAAAATGAAGATGTCTTTAAGTCATCGTTCTCCCATTGCCTGATCCAGTGCTCCCAGCTCTTAAGGATGCAGTGGGAAGATGTCAGACACATTGGATGGACCACCATGGATGGGTAGGGCTGGCTGTCGGACCGGGTTCCAGCCCAGTATGTAAATCTGACTATCCGCAACCTGGCCCTTTATATGCCCCTGCACCTCTGTTTCCTCATCTATCAAATGAGGAGGTTGAACTAGATGACTTCCAAGGTCTATTTCAGCTTGAACATTCCATTATTCTATTATCTCTGTGCGCTTATAAGTAGAAGCATGTAGCCCTGGGCTTATTAATGTTAACTGGGGCAAACAAGTGAAATTACTTTGTGAAAATAGAGCTGTGGTTGTTGCTTGGAGCCAAATCTGCCTGATGAGACTCACTCTGAGCACTGGTGATGGGACGGCTCGTGGCTTCCTGGCCAGGGCCCACAAACCCCCGGCACTTGCACTTTCCAATTGGTGCCAAGAGTGTCTTCCACAGACACATGAAACTGAGGTCCAGCATGTTTAAGTGAAAGGAATAAGTAAAATCAGTCATGTTCGGCCCAACTCATCTTTCTTCCATCTCCTTCCTATTGCTAGCTCAGTCCAGCTCAGTCCAAAGGCCAACTCTTCCTAGAAATAGCCCCAATAAGCCTCAGCCCACAACGATGGATTATTCCTCTTAACCTCAGAAGGGTTCCTGCTCTCTATACTCTTCTTACCTATAGTCTGGGACTCAAGCATGTCCATATGGTTCCACATCTGAGAGGTATAATGAAGACCCTTTGTGGCAGGGGCAATGTTTTATGCTTTGGGGGTACAGATGGAAGGCCATGGGCCACATATATGGCCTACACTGCCCTGTTTGCCAAGTTTACTTTAACGTTCTGCTCTTGAGTTCTAACACAAGATGCTGCAAAAATACATACACAAAGTGTATTTAATGTGTATCCTATGCAGGGGCGTCAAATTCATTTTCACTAGAGGCCACATCAGCCTCGTGGTTGCCTTCAAAGGGCCGAATGTCATTTTAGGGCTGTGTACATGTAACTACGCCTTAACTAGGGGCAAGGAGCTCGGCACTGCTGCCGGGTAGAAACAAGGTGATGGGTTGGATAAAACAAGGTGGAGGGCCGGATTCGGCCCACAGGCCTTGTGTTTGCCACCTGTGCTCTAGGGATTTCACCGAGACTACAGCTAAGCAGTTTTTCCATGTTCCCTATAAAAAGTCCTACGAGAGACATTTTTCCCACATTTAATTTCAGAAATACAGCTATCCCATTTTGATGATCATTTTGTTAATAAGAATTGTGAATTAACAGTGTCTGACCTCTCACTTTGGCTGCCAGGAAACCCAGGTCAAATATAAAATGAATTGACATAATTTTTCTTGTTTCAAAGGATTTGCATACTTTTAATTTGTTCATAACAGTTTTCAATTTTATTTATGCTTTCTTGAATATTTATATTTTGCCACTGTTGAATATCAGACGTGTCCTTTTCAGTTGTTCCAAGTATTTCTTAAAATGAGATAAAATATAAGTAAATACATACATAAAACACATTATTTCCTTGAATCTGAAAGGCCTGGCATCATGCCTAAAATGCACCAGGTGTTCAATAAAGACCTACTGCTTGACTCATATGGAGGCACATTTCACCTTATGCAGAAGCACTTTCTCTGTAAGAGTCCGAGCTGCTTCATGAAGAACTGTGCCGTCCCTGTCTCTGGGGGTATCTGTGAATATACTGAACAAGCACTTTGGCCCACTTAGCCTCAGTTTCTTTAAGTATAAAATGGGAGTGAGAACGTCTCCCTTTCAGTTGCTGTGAATAGTATATGAGTTGGTGCAGGACAAACATGTAAGCTCTTTGCCCACTGCCTCGTGCATACAATACTCGTTTGTAAAAAGTAGCTATCATCAATAAAGGGCCCTCACGCGTTGAAAGCTGTGTTATTAGCTTAATACGCGTCCAGACCTGACTGCTGGGTCACGAGCTCTCAATCATCAGAAGAATCAAAGACTTGGGGCCATGGACCAAACCTGCTGGTGTGGCTACTGGGAGGGCCATTTCAACAGTAGACGAGGGCGTAGATGAGGGAAGGATGAGGCTTCCTCTCAAACCCTAAGTTCAGGATGCTCGGGTTTCAGATCCATTTCACCAGAGGTAGCATAAGGGTATTGGGGGAAAAAAATTAAAGGATTCTAGTGTCATTTTCTTAGGAGTTCTCTCTTTCATGTGTACATTTCGTTCGGGACCTTTTCAGTTAGAAATTAAAATACTTTCCAGGGAAAGAAGGCCCAGGAAGAGGAGAGTGGAGGAAATGTCGGACAGCACTTCATGCCTTGCTAGCAGTCTGTGCGCGCAGAGCTGCCTCCTCCATGGCTCACTAAACACGGGGTGGCAACCTGATTACTCCCACTGAGGTGCGGACAGCACACGGCAGACAGCGAGGCCATCCAGCACGCGTGCCGAGCGTGATGGACGCTCCGGTTTCACTCCTGTCAGCCTCACACCAAGTCGCTCTGTTATGCACCCCGATTACTTCCTCGTATTTTGATGGTGGTGTCCTTCAGAAAATATGCCACCTCTAAGCAAAAGGACACATCAGCTCTCTACACTTCGTCTAGAGTGACCAGAGAACTGCAAGTCACCCTGCCACCATGCTAACTTTCCACTGGCCTTTGTCTAAGGAGTTGTTACGCACCTGAGTGGGGCAGAATTCACAGGTGGGAAATTCTCCAGAGACACAGAGGCCATACATTGATTTTGTGATTTTAAAGATGGCTTTTTTCCCCATGAAAATCCCCAAAGGGGCATTTGTCATAGAGGCTGAGACTACAGGTGGCACCCCAGGTAGTCCGCAAGGTAGGTAGTCCCGGTGCATCTGCATCGAGGTGAAGAAACGGCAGTCTCGGCAAAGAAGGGCAGGTTTCAACTGAACACTTCCGGATCAGTGGACACTCTGGTTGGAAAGAGGACTGACGATTTCTTGTTGGTAGAGCCTCTTGAAATGTGAGTGGGTAGGTGGCAGGTCTGGTGGCAAGCAGTGTCCAGCATGTGGCTGGCCACATAACGGTGCTATAAATATTCGTTAGAAGTTTCAACTTGCCTCCCTGGGCCCCAGGTTAGGGCTCTCACCAAGCTCTTACACAGGAGCCTCTCCAGCCTTGGGTCAGGGTGCGGGGGTTGGGGGACACAGTAAAGAGCAGGCAGGCAATTACAGCTTCGTCTCTCCTTGGAAAACCGTTACACAGATAAAACACGGTATAAGCTGCTGGCCCAGGCAGGAAACTGGCCCTGGCACCATGTCATCTTCCTCTGGTCCCTCTGGTTTTTTAGTGTGTCACCTTTCCTCCTCCCTCCACGCTCCCTATCCTACATCCCAGAGAGAGAAGGGGCGACTCAGCTAGGATACAGTGTTTGACTCAGAATTCATAGCAAAGTTGAAAAAAAGCGTCTTTGGGGTTCTCTCGCTTCTTCAGATTCATGCGTATCTTTTCTCACTCACTGCTGAAAGCTCATCATAGTTGATTAGACCGAAGAAAAGATCTTTTGCAACAGTGGTGTTAGAATTCAATCAGTCATCTGGCTAAGACCACTTCTCATTCATGATTTCACTCAGAAGGTGACAAACAGGGCCAGGGTTACTGTGTCATCAGCTGCATAACTGGCTACACAAACCAGGTGCATTTTATTAAGCTATTTATTGAAGTGATGCTACGTGCCTCGTGCTAAGTACAGCATGCTAAGCACTGTGGGGACACACAAAGGCGAAGTGAACATAAATCCTGTGCTAAAATTAATTGTACAAAATGAGGAGGCATTAGATACCTACTTATATAACTAGAGAGTGAAAAGTGAATCTAAGAGCCACAGGTAGAGATTACGGGCATTTGAGCAGGGGCAAATGTCTTCTTCCTCCAAGCTGACACTAAAGAGACAGCTTATATGCTGGGCTGCATAAAAAGAACCTGAACCTAAGCGGGTGGTAGGCAGTGACAGTGGCTGGCAGCAATGATAGAGCATCAGTGTCCTTAGCAGCAAATGTCTGTGTCCTAAAGGCTAAGAAGGTACTCTCCTGAAGGCACGAGGCAGTCAGTTTATGACTCTGTCTGATGATGCTGAAATACTTTGGATAGAAACCTGCTTGTTATCACAAAAGCGTGTGGTCTGGACAATGGCCTGAGTTTTCCACCTCCTCTCCAGGCATTCTAGTTTTCAGTGGTGAATGTGCACATGTGCCAGCCAGCTCAATCTTCACCCTTCACAGTCACAGATGGGACACTTGGAGAGGTGATTCACTGTCCTTGTGTGGAATTAGAACATGCCTCCTTCTGGGCCTACTGGGAGACAAGTCGTAATCATATTGTTCTTTTCCAAGACAATGAATGTGATCTTTTGCCAAAAAGTATTTTTAAAGTAAGTTCTTAGCTCTTTCAGTTACACCACTAGTTCTATTATGAAGACACACCATGGACGTCTGGTTTGCCAGAAAATTCAAGCTGGAGAGGTTCTGCTACTCTGTAAAAACACAGCCAGATCTTCTTTTATCCAAAGTGGAAATTTTTGGAAATGGTACATCAGAACAAGCATAGGAAGTGGTCATTTCAATGGACTTGAGTGCATAATAGCTCAGGTCCAGGAGAGATTCAGGCAACAGAAGTCTTGTACACTTTGCCAAATTGCATTCCTTCTACAGATCAAAGTTTTTTCCCCCTAAACCACACCAAAGAACACATTTGGAAGCTAAACTCTTCAAGGCATGTAAGAAGTGTTTGGTAACTTTCCTGTTAAACTTGGAATTTGGCTTACAAGCCCAAGGTATATGAAATAATGACCTTCATTGCACCCCTGCCCTAGCAAAGAAAGCATGGCTCATGGAACCAGGAAACTATTGAATACATCTACATGAAGTCTGAACTGTTTTACGAGCACCATGTTTCAAGAGGTCATGGCCGGCCAGCGTTCTCATAATTCCACTCATCAAATAAATATTGCCAAGTCAGATTTTGACTCATCCAATTCTTTTCTACCTTGTTAAAACCATTCTGCCTAAGAGAATTGATGAGGGGAATGTTGCACCTATGTTCCAAAGGCTGGCTGGCTTTTTCACTTAAAAAGGAAAGCCTTTCTCTTTTACCGAAATGTCTCTCTCCTTTCCAGTCTCACCAGGTTCAAAGCCTTTTATGCAGAGCAGTCGGTTTCCATATACTACAGTCATGCATAATTAAAAGTTTTAAGGATGCAATGCAGTAAACACATACAGAAATGCAATGTGAACAGAAAGGGGGCATCAATGTAAAAACTGATGAAATCCAAATCAAGTCTGGACTTTAGTTAATAGTGATGTGCCAATATTAATTTCTGAATATTGACAAATGAATCATAGTTATGTGAGACGTTAACATTAGGGAAGACCGGGTGAAAGATATACAGGAACGCTCTGCATTATCTTTGCAATTCTCTAAAGAACTAAAATTATTCCAAGATAAAAGAGTTTATTGAAAAAAGGTATAGACAAACTTAAGCATTAGAGGGCAACTCACTAGCAGTGCTCTAAGGAAACATCTGTATCAGAAAGGAAGTCAAGCACAGCAGGGAGAGTACTAGAGTAGGAGGCAGGAGCCAAGGTCGGCATGCAATTCAAGCCATGGCCTTGAATCAGTCACTTAACCTCCTGTAGAATGGACATCTATCTGCAAGGGGCTCTGCATCTCTCACGGGGGCATTACAGGACCACATACAAAGATGCCTCAGAGAATTCACCGAAAACCTAAAAGCACAAAACACTTGAAAGGTGGCCTAAACAAGCCACTGAGTATTTTGATAACATACAGAGACTTGATCTAAGGACAAACACAGAGCATGTACAGTTTGGTCTCAATGCCAGAAGCTGGTAGCAAGGAAAAATTTTCAAATGCTGCCTGAGAAAAGACACCAGGACAACTTCAAGGTCCACAGTGGGGATTCAGTGACCAAGTGCAAAACAGGGTAGTGACAGTAGCAAAGCTTTTCCTAAGCATTTCCTGCAAGCTCTGGGACTCCAGAGTGCAATCACCTCAATTTCTAGTGATTGAGGAGGGGGTTCATTCATAGGCAGAGTTCATTCATTATACTTATTGAATGGCAATTCTAACTGTTAAGTTCACTCTTATCACAGAACATCTGCTCATTCTTTCATGGTTCTCCGGCACCTAGATGATCAAATTAAGTGCTTAGCATAGCACACAGAGCCTTCACCTCAGCTCATCTCTTGTACTCTCCTCCTCACACTCAGTCATTCTCACCTACCTGCTGTTTCTCATGTGCGCATAGTGTTCAATGCTATATGCCCTTGACCTGCTCTGCCTAGTCCCTAGAATGCCCTTTCATATCTTTCTCCCCAGATAATCCCTACTCATCTTTTCTTTCCTAATCCTTTATTTATGGCCTCTCACCCGTCCCCATTTTCCTTTTTCCTGGTTTTCAGGTTATACATCAAGGGTCAAGTCTTCCAAGTTTCTTCTCTGATCTCCCCCTCGCTCAGCCTCAGCTGGTACTTCCCACTAGTCCATAATCCGATGGTTCACCTGATATTCTGTTTGTCTGACTCCCCATCACCCTCCACACTGGACTGTGGTCTTTTATGGGTAAAAGTTCTGTGTATACGTGTGCGTGCAGGCATGCTTCCCAGCACTCCAATCATTTAGCCAAGTCTTCAGCATGAACGAGGCTATAGGAATAAATGAATCAATGAATAAAATGGTTATGCCACTGAGCTCTATTCCAGGAGTCTGCATGTGCTTCTAAGGTCAGGAGTGCACATGGCATTCAACACTGAGTGTTATTCCCACCAGACTAACGTTCAAACATGCCCCTTACGAGTGGCAGTGAGCTCACACTCCCCAGCAGTCCTAACAGTGCAAACAGAGCATTTTGCAGAATGACATAATGGGAATGACAACATTTTATGACTGAGTACCAGATAATGAAAGAAAATTAATTAATTCACTACTAAGATAAATGACTGTAAGAACTTAGGGGGAAAAAAACCTGCCATAGCTATTATGCTTCTAAGTTTGTTCTGGAATGTAAAGTACCTTCCACTGAATAACTCCCACCTCCAATTAGCTGCATTAGCTATAATAAATTAGGGTACAACTAGAGATACCCAGCTGCTGTTTTAAACCTCCCCAAATAATACATTCTGCAGCCAAAAAAAAAAAAGCAAATTTTGTAGGTAACTGACGGGTGTACAATACCAGGGAATTTATCTTTTGCACGTTAATTCACCAGAGAAGGGGCAAATACAGAATGCAAAACAGTCCATCTATCCTTCTAGGCATATTTTCCAATTAGCTTTATACAGACACCACCTTAAACAAATAAACTAGTTTTCAATGTCAATATTAATTTTAGCAAGTCAAGGCATCAGTTTCTGAAGCAGGTGGGGAGAAAAACCTAAACCAACTGTTTATTTTACATCTAGAATCCCTCCCCACAGCCTGTGGTAAATGCTCAGGAAAACTGATAAAAATCTCATTTTATGAGTTCACTGCTCATAAAATTTATATATGTGAACATTAAATTTTATAGGTTTTGGGGGGATAGTTTATACTAAAATCCTGCTTATTTGCAGACTAAAACTATGTCTATGATGGCATAGTTAAAGAAGTTACAAACAAGAAATTTTATTTCATTAATTTTTCCAAAACTATGTATCAAACGTCTACTATGTAGCAAGCATTGTTATAGGGATGGGAATATAGCAGTAAACAGGATAGTTTCCAGCGTTACAGCCCTACATCCTGGCTTAGGGGTCAGCAAATTTCTTCTGTAAAATGTCTGGTTTTGCAGCTAGACTGTTTTTTGCAGTTCTCAACCTTGCCACTGTAATACAAAAGCAGCCACAGACAACATGTAAAGGAAGGAATGTGGCTGTGTTCCAATAAAACTTTATCAATATAAACAGGCAGGGGCCCTGATTTCACTTGCAGGGCATACCTTGTCATCTTGTCTTACAGTTTACAAAATTTCTCACAGAGCACTGAAACTAAGTAGTAGTGTTATAGAATTTATGGAATGAGTTATACAATTCCAGAAATCCAGATCTGAAAAGGGACATTCACATATTTTAACCTTACTTCCCCCTCATGTGGTATCGTCTTGGTTAACAGTGTGGCCTTTTGGGTCAGCCTGCCAGTGTTCAAATCTTGCCTTTTTCACCTACCATAGATGATTTGGGGAAAGTTATTTAATCTCGCTAGGCCTCATTTTGCTCACTAATAAAGGAAGAGAATAATACTGCCTATATCCCAGGAGGCTCTTGACACAATCCAGGTAAACATCAGGGCACATGAACCACAGAAAACTCAAAACAAATGCTAGCTATTCTTCAGAACAACAATAACAATAATGCTAACAACAAAAACAGTGAGGCTGAGAGAGGTGACGTGACTTGCAGAGGTCCCATAGCTACTGCGTATCAGAGTCCCGATGGGAAGCCAGGCGCTGTGCTTCCCAAGTCAAGGTCCTGTGAAACCACATGATCTGTGAGGAATAAACACTGGACATGTCTACAGATGGTAGAAGGACTCACTCAGTTTAAGTCTCCAGGGAACTTTAGGTCTACCCTGTGGATGGATGGAGAGGACTTGGAGAAAATAGGCCTACCCCAAACCTCTGCTAGAAATGTGTGTGCTGTTGTCCCATCAATACGCCCAGTAACGAGCCTACCAATGGAAATTATCTGCGAGAAGAATAGAGTCATTCAGAGAATCACTTCTGCAGTAGAGGTCTAAGTTGGATACAAGAGTTCAATCCCTCCATGCATGAATAAAGCCAGGCCTTCAGTAGAACCACTGTGAACCAGAATGCCCACATGAGGTTAAACATTTTGGCTTCTTCCACCTGGTGGCATGCTTCAGGAGACCACCCAACGAGCCCATCAAAATATTATTTTTCATGGTAATTATTTCCAACATTTTGCTTGTTTCACTTAAGGATCAGGTTCTCCAAAAACTCCTTTGAAGACCAGAGTGGTTCGGTGTATTTAATGTAAGCTATCCTCAGGGAAAGAGGAAAACCAGAGCTGTGAGAGCCAAGGGCTTTGTACCACCACACCCTCCTGAAGGCCCACATATTTCTACTGTTTCAAGCCAATCAAGCTACAACAGCATGAATGTTCTCTCAAGTAACTTTAAGCTAATTAATTGTGAATGTGACAGCTAGAGTGCAGAGAACTAACTTCCTGAGGTTGGTCCCCTCCTCCAAAAAAAAAGTGGTTTTTTTTTTCAGGTCAGTGCTTTCTGGGCTCTATCATTTGTGGGTTCTGACAGGAAGTAGGAGGACTAGAAGACCACCACACTGTTCGAGTTGGTAGAATTATTCTTTTGACTAATGGTTTTGCTGACTGGAGACATCTGGGTCATATTGGGCTTGAATTCAATGCTGAGGTCTTTTTTCCCAAGCCAAAGACAATGTTCTCCTTGGAAGTCCTGTACCTCCCAGCACTGGTGCCCATACACCATTCCCCACCCATTTTTAAAACCTCTGTTACCAGAACCAGGTGAGTGAGGGCCATGTAACTTCAGTCCACTTATAACACAATGTGTTGAACTTGTCGAGATCTTTGCTGATTTTCTTTTCTGAAATCACTTGGAAGATTTGCAAATTACCCCTTCTAGGAAATTTCCAAAGTGCTACTTCCTATTCATTTGTTCAATATATCTGAATGGGACATCTTCTATGCCTGAGAATTGTAAGTCATACGATGTCACAAACACACAGTTCTTTCCTCTAAGGTCAGTGGGACTAACAGGCCCCTTGTTACCATTCCACATACTAAGTGCTATTGCAGAGGCATTTATGACTCTGGGGATATTGGTGAAGACCTTTTAGAAGCAATGACTTCTGAATCCAAGGGTGAAAAATAGTTCGCCGAGGCAAGGAAATGGGCAGGTGCACACAAGCTCAGCATGTATCAGTGCAAATACAGAGAGATTCGAAAACGTCTCGGGACCTGCTGTGATCTCATTGAAACTGAAAGCCTGTGTTTCCTTCACTTTCTTCAGATGGTACGCCCCTATCCTCCTCTTGTACCCCTGTCTCCTCAGGGCCTACCATACCGCCCAACATTTTGTAAGAATACAATCATGACGCTGAATGAACGCATGGGTGTTCTGATGCCTTTTCTTTTGGTAAGCATTTCTCCTAATGTGATAGCAAGTTCTCGGGAGATACGAAGTGGGACTGTTCGATATGATGCTCAGTTATCTAGTTGGTTTAATTAGTGAGAAACAACAAGAACAAGCATTAGACAAAGATTCCATGCCAATTCAATGAAAAAAGAATAGTCTTTTCAATAAGTGATTTTCAGCCAACTGCGTATCTATGTGCAAAAGAATTAAACTGGGCCCTTACCTTATGCTGTATGCAAAAATTACCTTGAAATGAACCACAGACCTAAATGTAAGAGTGAGGTTTTCTTAGTAGAAAACCTAGGAAAAATTCTTTGAGACTTTGGATTTGGCAATGCTTTCTTAGATTTGACACCAAAAGCACAAATGGCAAAGAAAAAAACAGATAAATTGAACTTTATCAAAATTAAAAATGTGCTTCAAATGATATAATAAAGAAAGTAAAAGCAACTCATAGAATGAGAGAAAAGTTTGACAAGTCACTTATCAGGTAAGGGGTTTGTATCTAGAACAGATAAAGAACACTCACAAGTCTACAATAAAAAGTGAAAACCAACCAATTAAATATGGGCAAAGGTCCTATACAGACAGCTCTACAAAGAAGATAAGCAAAAGGTCAATAAACACATGAAAGGTACTGAACATCATTAGTAATTATGCAAATCAAAACTACAGGCGGATATTACTTCACACAGGCTAGGACTGACTAAAATAAAAATGGTAGACAAGAACAAGTCTCAGAGAGGATTTGTAGAACCTGGAACCCTCACAGGTTGCTGGCAAGACTGTAAAATGCTGTGGCCACTCTGGAAAACAGTCTGACAGATCCTCAAAATGTTAACTATAGAGTTACCATAGGACCCAGCAATTCTGCTCCTACATGTAAACCCCAGAGAACTGAAAACACATGTCCATACAGACACTGGTGCCTGGATATTCATAGAAACATTATTCGTAAGAGTCAAAAATGGACACAACCTGAAAGCCCACCAGCCGATGAATGGGTGAACAAATGTGGCCTATCCAGATAATGGAGTATTATTGGGCAATAAAAAGGAGTGAAGTCCTGACACGGAACAACACAGATGAATCTCGGAAAGAGGCCAAGTGAAAGAACTCAGGCACAAAAGGCCACGTGTTATACGATTCCATTTATATGAAAGGTCTAGACTAGGCAAGTCCACAGAGCCAGGAAACAGACCAGTGGCTTGCTAAGACCTAAAGGGAAGGGAGTGTGGGTAGTGACTGCGAGTAGAGAAGGCGTTGCTTTTTGGTGTAACAGAAATATTCTGAGATTAGATGGTAGTGATGCACCCTCTGTGAATACACACTAAGCTGTAAACTTTTAAATGGTGAATTTTATGGTATGTGAATTATACCTCAATAGAGCTGTTATTTTTTTAAAAAATCATGGTAGATATTATCACGCTCATTGTTATCATCACTGCTACCAACATGGTACTGAATGTCATTGAGTAGTTATTTGTTGCCAGCTGAAGACTTAACAAAATAATTGCCAACTGGATTGCTCTTTTAGCCCCTGGGGACTTTGTTTTAGAGCGGCCTCTGCCTTCTCTCCCTGGGATCTTTCCACGGGACCTTGACCAGGTCTTTGCCCAGAGTGAAATTCAGTACATATTTTTCACTGTTATCAAAAGGCTACTGTCTTTTCTCAGGTCAAGAAGTAACCAAGCACATTAAATGAAAACACCTAAGTTCACCCTATAAAACGTTAAAACATTCCAAGGTCTAAAAATTCATTAACAGTTTGAGCTCATACTCACTGCTTCCTGATGCTCACTAGTCCAGAAGTGCAAGGAAAATATAGAAATAAAATCTAGCAGCCAGAGCAATAAAAGGGAGATTTGACTTTTATGCTATGGAATTACATCTGAATGTACCCATGATTTCTTCTTTTTGCAGATAATAGTAAAATTGCCTAAATCACACACCAGCAGTGCTCTAATGAGACCTGATTTGGATTCATTTCTACTCAAGGCAAAGTAAACATGTAAAATGCCCTACTTCTCAGGGCTCACCATAGTACACAAACTTTAAAAACGGATTCCACGAAAGTGAGTTTGGGCTGGTGAAGACTCAAGCGTGGAGCCTAGGTTAAGCTGATGGAATTTTGCAGTGTTAAGGCGCCCAGTGTCACTTTCTCCTCACTAGCACTCATCCTCTTAGAACGCAGTGAAAGGGGGGCGGGGACTGGGCACCTCCCTGCTGGTGCCTGGGGTGACTCAGAAGACAGGCAATCGGAGCTCAGAAACTGAAGATGTGATGATACAGCCTTGCTACTTTGTGTGTCTGCCTGCTCATCCTACATCGGCCAAGTCCTGGAGACTTTCGAAGGCCAGTCCTGGTCCCTGCAAGCTCTTGCTTAGAAGAAAGTTCTGTTCCTTTATGAGGACTCTGTCTAGCTTTCTGGCTAAATCCATTGAGCTTCATGGCTAATGCACGACTTCCATCATTGCTCAGACCTGTGTCTAAACACCTGGCCCCATGGAAGCAGTTACGAGAAACAACATCACTCTAGTGACCTACTGTGCTTATTTTTCCAGATGAAGCAACTTGTACCCAGAGGTGAGGTTCTCTTCCCCAAGTTAGTGCAGCGGTTCGTTAGAGGACATTCCCATTACACAGCCCTCCCTCTGGGTATCCAGAACTGGTGCCTTGTCCTACAAGGACACCAGTCTGTTTTCTTTGTCTGTTTTCTTTTTCTTTATTTTTATTGTTGACACTGTTTCAGACGTCCCCATTTCCCCCCTCCCTTTGACCACCTCCACCCAGTCCCCACCTGCCTTCCCTCTGGCCATCACCATACTATTATCTGTGCCTCTGGGTTATGTGTATATGATTTCTTTATTTGAGCTCCTTGGATTCCAGACCTCCAGACTTCCACGATGTGGCTTTCTGCCCCTCAGGCCCCAACTCAGCCACCCATCAGCTGGAGCAGGTTTCAGGAGAGGGCCCTTGTAGCTCTTGGAGTCATACTTTTTGAGACCCAGCTGCCCTTGACCCTGTTGGCTCCCCAGTCTCCCTACTATGCAAGTTCATTCCTGTGTGATAAGGTCAAGCTGTCTCCATGTGTTAGAAGCACCTGCTTCATTTCCACGGAGCAGCAGCAAAGAACAAGCATCTGTGCCTTGGAGTGTACCAGGATGGGGAGCAAGGGTCACGGGGCCCGCAGTGCTGCGTTTCAATCCTGGCCTTGCTAGTTGTGAGCCAGGTGGCTTGGCCTTGGGGAAGTTTTAGTGATTTGTTTTTGTTTTTCACCTTTCTGAGCCTCTGTTTGTTTATCAATAACATGGGGACTAATCATGGGGCTATTGGGTAGAGCAGGTGAGATGATGCACCATGCTGATTCCTTAGAACAGCCTGATACATGGAGACTGTTCAGAACTATTAGCTGTGTTCTTTAGAGAAGGAAAATCAAGTAACTGTCAAAAGTCAATGGAAAAACATACCAAACATCTACTTAGATACAACCTTATCATTATATAAATACACTATTTATATTATATGAAGCATTTCCCCCAAAAGGAACTTTTTGGGTCTGTGATCAATTATGTAGATCACAGAAATGTGTCATAAGGACTCACTTTAAAACAAGCTGAAGTGACATCACTGCACGCCAGATATAAGAGGACATCAAAAAAATCTACCTCTAACAGATGGACGTAATTGGGGTTTAGGTGCCGGACTCTGGAAATTCCTCGCATACTAAAAGGAAATGCTCTCACATGTTATATAGCAGAAACAAATTTTCCTTTTCTACCACTTGTAAAAAAGACAAAACATAAACCCTCCACCTATATGTGCTACGTTAGAACCCTATTTCCTTCAAAAAATAAATATGCAAGCCATCGTCGTGAATGCGGTATTGCCATCTGGGTCGTCAGAAAAAGGAGACGGATGAAATCCGTGACTATATTTCCTGCCAGCATTCTTTGAAGAAATAAGCTACTCTACCAGCCATGGGCCCACTAAGAGGGTTGCACACAAATTTCTTTTAGATACAAGTGTACAGTGCAGATTTCCCTCCCTCAGAGACTGAAGTACTTTCACCGGACCCACTGCATCTCGTTTCACACCCCGGTTCACGTGGAAGGCTCAGTTCCTAGCCATCCTGCAGGCCCCTCGGCCTGTGCAGCCCTACTCTCCCACCCCGCCCTCTCCCTGGCATTGGTGTGGCATCCTTCTCTTCACTCTAACTTTACCCTGCCTTAGTCTCTAATCAAGAATTTCTATTACGTTAAAGCAGTTGCCATCTTTGTAGGTCAAAACTCATTGAATTTCAACAAGTTCATTTGATTCAATCCATTTTTACCCTATAGATATGTTGTAGGTCAGCTCAAAGCCTCTGTAAAGGGATATAAAGTATAAATAAAATAAAATAAAATAGTAGTCTGATTTTTTTACAGACAATAAAGTTATGAAACAAAAAGATTAAATTTAATATATGTCTGCTTTGAGACAACCAGAAATATAAAAACCTGCTAATGGTTTAACTTTTTTTTCTCAATTAGAGAAGTCCCTTCTTGAAGCGCATGTTGAGGCAGGGGGTAATGCTGCGGTCCCCTGCCCACGCAAGCCCTCAGCTGCCGTTATCCGCCACCCACCCTTGCTGTGACCTCGTGTCCTCTTCTGTGGACCCCTAAGGACTCCTCAAAGCACCATTTGAAACACACTGATCTAAACAAACAGCGTTCATCACCAGAGAGTTGGGAGCAATTCCCTGCTCTCTGCCTTCCCACAGTGAGGCTTACTGACTTAATTTCATCACGAACTTCAGACCCTTCCATACATCTTCATTACCGTCAGGCTTGCCTCTGCTATTTGGCTGCACTTGCCTTTTTTCTGCCTAAGACCCCGAACTCCCATGATCTCCTGCACTGCACCCCTCCCGGGCACACCCCCATGGCTGTATCTGCTGGACAGAAGTCCCTCATAAGGTCAGGAGCCAGGATGGACACATGCCAGGCAGCCCCACAAGGGCCCCAGTGCTGGCCATCATTGCTCAGTAAGGGTGTTCTGAGCTTGTTCCACTCCCCTGAAGTTCCTGTCCCACCCATTGGGTAAAAGGCCATTTCAACACTCAGTAAAGCTCAACAGCATTACTGGGACTATCAGGATACCACTTAAACTACTAGGGCAGCCATTACAGCTAAGGCTCAAAGCACATTTCAAAACATCGAATGGCCACTCTGCTACTGCCCTCCTATTTTTAAATAAACCCTTCGTCTTCCTTTTACCACCAAAATAAAAAAGTGAGCAAGTGAAAGAGAAAGTGTTAGAAAACAGGGTGAGTCTTTTTCCAAACAATAGCGGCATTAAAAGGCGTCCTTGAGGCAGACAAACCACTCAAGAAGGAAATAACACCTCAAACCAGGGGGCCATTTACCAAAGAGAGGTAACATTTGAAGCTCTTTGCAAAATGTTTCCCTGTTTCTGCCTTCCCTTGTTCACCACAGGACTGATGAAAAAGAAAGATGATAAATATGTTTATAGAAAAAGAACCCATTCAATAATTCATCACCTTGTTGGCGTACAATATATCTACGCCAAAAGAAATTTGTTTTCCTACTCACTGACCATGAATGGGCACCTGAGACTTCAATATGGCTCTGAGCATTGTCCTCCTGTGTATGCTCCAGAACTGTCCCCAGCATGCTGTCCAGGCCGGGACCCAGGTGGTACTTTCTCCTCCTCAGCCCTGCTGTTCCCATATCTGCACCCTCTTCCGTCTCCCAATACAAAGCACGCTGGCTAGCAACCAAGGCTTTTTGTGGAAACCATTACAACTCGCTAGACATGGAATTATGGTATTGTTCAGCCTAAAATGGTACTTCTCATTCTGGGGCTGAGGAGTTGTCTATCCCCTGCAACCGCATCATACTTTTGGCAATGTCTAGAGACATAGTTGATTGACACGACTGGGGGTGGGAGTGGCCACTCACACCTACTGGGTAAAGGCCAGGGATGTTACTGAACCCCCTATAGTGCACAAGACAGCCCCCCACAATAAAGAATTATCCTACCCAATGTCAATAGAGCTGAAGTTGAGAACCCATGGTCTAATGAAACACGGTACTAAAAATCTGTTCGGCCAGCCTCTCACCCAACAGATGAAGAAACAGAAGCTCAGGGAGGGAGGGATGCTGGGACCTGCCCAGAAGTCAGCCAGCTTGGAGCGAGGATAAGCACGGCTCCTGGCTTAGCTGGTTCTGTGTGTTTTCCCTACAGCATGCTTACTCTAAAAGGAATCACTTTCAAAATGGTGTTTAAGCTCATAAAAAAGAAAGCCTAGAAGGGTACACACCTAAGTGTAATCTGTGATTATTTCTGAATAGTAGGAATGCAGTGATTTTTCTTCTTTGTTCTGATATGTTTGGCCTGGATTCTTTTGGTTTGTTATTTTTGTACTGCTTTTATAAGCAGCAAACACACACACACACACACACACACACACACACACACACACACACGTTTTCATTTTGAACAATTATATTATTAAATGTGGTAAAGTTTAACCTAATAAATATTTTTGTGGCAAGAGTATGGCAAGACCAGCATTAGAAGGGGGTAGGGTGGGATAGGCAAGTGTATAAATGGAGACTCTTCTAGAAAACAAATTGATCACATATATTGAGTCATTAAAAGTGTTCATTTTTTGACCTAGTAATCTTCCTTTAAAAATTTTTTCTCAAGGAAAACAAACGGGCTCTAAATATTTATATACAGAATGTGAAGTGAAACAATTTATAATAAGAAGACACAGGGAATAATCTAAATATCTAATAATCTGTGATTAGTGTACTAAAATCTAGTTAGGCTCAATAAAATATATAAATTATACAAAAAGACAGAGTCAATCTAAGCCCCAAAATATGCAAATGACGAAATGTTATGCGGCTTCTAAAAATCACATTTTTTATTATTTCAGTGCTGGTCTCCCTATTGAGCTAAAGCCCACGGGGCCAGGGATCTTGCCTTTTTGATTCCCTCTGCCCTCCTGGAGTCCACAGCAGTTCACACAGTCGGTATGTAATAATTACTGTGGAATGAGTGAAATGAATCAATGAATATGGTCACCAATCAGTGACAGTATTACGGATAACAGAACCTTTTTATTTTCCTTTTTTTTTCAAAGATTCTCCAATAAGCATGTATTACTGTTATAAACAAACAAAAAAAGATATAGATTGTTTTCATTGTTGTAAAAAGTAAAAGAACATAGTAGAACTTAAGAAAGCCAAAAAAAATATAGTAAGAAAGGGTGAATGCAAGGCCCTTTGGTGCTAGGGAAGCCCATCCTGTGATGTGACCGAGGGCGACAGTGCCCCAGCTACCATGGGCTCAAAGCACGGGATTATACATAGGCCACTGGGCAGCGGCCCTTTGCCGTGACTGGTTTACTCTTTCGGCATTCTTGCCTCGTTTGAGCCCTTCTCCCACTGGTAGCACCAAGAGCTAAAACAACAGAGAAGCCACAAATCAACAGACTCGTGTGGTCAGGGGCCCCAGTGGCCACAAGATCAGAGGCATTGTGGCAGTGGAGGCTGGGGGTGCTTTTCAACTGGATGTGCGTCTGCGGCTGACAGATGGAATAAAAGAGCAGTGCTGTGGTGCTCAAAATAGAACAGAAAAAAGTATCCCAAAGAGAGAGAGGGAAGAAGAAGAAAACGACACAGACATGAGAGGCGAGCTTCTGGAACAGCCTAAAAAGACCGTTAACCCAGACCCGTGAATATAATTCTCACATCCTTTGTAGAACTTTCCCCCTCCTTTTTACAAATGCCTCATTGGGACTGCAGCCCTGAAAAATGTCATCCGCCCTTTTCCTGGAATTGTTGGATCCTTATGTCACCTAGGTAGAAAAAAAGCATGGGGATTTTATATATTTGACTCCTTGTGGTCATCTTGGTGGGGTGACTGAAGAAAATAAACAAATCTAAAAATACAAATCCACATGTTTGTGTGGAGAGAGAATAAATGAGTCAGAGTGAAGAAGAGAAGAGAGGGAGCAAGAGAGAGAGAGAGAGAGAGAGGGAGGGAGGGAGGGAGGGAGAGAGAGAGAGAGGGAATGTGGAAAGAAAGCCTATGAAACTGAGGGCGCCCAGCACTCACTGTCGTCGGGCAGCGCCTGGAACAGTCTGCAGTTTGCTGGCTCTGTCGGGGCCTCTGTCCAAACCCATTTTCCCTTGCCTTCTCTGTCGCTCCAAAATAGTGCGTTTCTTTAACAGAAAGATCCTTTCATTCTCCAATTCAAGGTACAGTTCGAGATGAGAATGGCCCATAGGGTCATGTGAGTCATGGGTGTCTCAGCTTTCCTCGGCACAGGTTTCAGGGACACAGGGGAACGGTGGGGGAAGGTGCGACTCAGACACTGGGCCACAAAAACCAACGCCATTTTCTTCATAGTTTGGCCCACCACAAGCCCTGTGGTAAAAAGCAGACTCTTCCCCTTGATTCCATGGAGAAGGCATATGTGACGGTGGTAGATTGAAGACAGCTGCACATTCTTTGGCTCTCCCTTTAGTGAGAAGTAGCGTTGATTTTTCTCTCTCCCTGGGTCTAGGCTGGCATGAGATGCTTTCGGCAATATTGCACAGTGCATGTGCTGTGTTTTATTGCTATACCTGTTTGGGACTCAGCCTTTAAGTGGACTGGTAGCTTCTACCATGTTCTCTTGTGCCCTGAGCTGCCACACAAAAAGTCTGCATACTTTGTGGTAGAACCCCATGGAAATGACCCCAGAATACATGAAGAGGGTGGGAGGGCCAGCTGAGCCCCAGACTTCCAGCTGTCCCTGCCAAGCTGCTGAACACACAAGTACAGCCCCCTTAGACCTTTCAGACTAGCCTGCGTGCAGCTGAAATCCGGCAAGTGAATCCAGTTGATATCATATGGAACATGGAGGAACTGCCCTGCCCAGCCCAGCCCAGCCCAGCCCAGCCCAGCCCAGCCTGACTGCCCAACCAATCCACAAAAAATCTGAGATAGAATAAAATGGTTGTGCTGATAAGCTCCAAAGTTTTGGGTAGGATGTCTGTCTATGTTACACAGTGAGCAACAGATAGTTTGGTCCAGGCAAGAGGGTGATAATGTGACAATGTCCATTTTCAGTATTAGCTTTGCCTCAGAAGCCTATCTATATATCCATTCATATCTATCTATCTATCTATCTATCTATCTATCTATCTATCCAAGTAGGAGAAAAATATAGTCTGTACTCTTTATGGAATGCAATACGAACTGTCTAGCTTAGCTCAAACCTCAGCATTGCCACTAGCCTTGTAGAATGACTCAGTAAACTGCTAACCTCTTTAAGCCTCAACTTCCTCATCTGTAAAATGGGGCTGACAACACCTTCTGGATGGGGTTGTTGTGACTGTCACATGGGAAAGCAGACACAGAGCTTGGAGCACAGCACACAGCTCCCAGCAGAAGGCTTCCCCAGTTCATGACCCCTACCCTACCTCACCCACCGAGCCTTTGGTCTCCAAACCCCAGCGAGCTTCCCTGCCAGCTCACCGCCTGGACGCGCCGACTTTTCCCTGTTTGTCTTGTCTATAATCTCAACCTGACTCTCTGTGAGAACTTCAGCAAATAGAAGCATCCTTAAAAGAACCCCATCTGGCACGCAGAAGGTCCTTAAATCAGTGAGAGACAAGACTCTGTTATATGTGGAATCACATTTTCCCAACAAAATCAGACAACATGATATGACAGAAGGCAGACCATCGAAACATCCATAATGTAAACATAAAAAAAGAAATATGTAGGCCCTGAGAAGTGAAATACTAAGAAAAAGAAGATGCCAACATGGTATTAGTTCAGTGGTGAGACAAAGATGGGCAAGGTCGGGGCCCCTCTGTCCCTGTTGGTCCCTCTCTCTCACAGCTTCAGGGGGTCGGACATATCGTGGTCTGAACTGCAACATCTTCTGCCTACAAACAGGGACAGAAATACCCCACATGGAAGGCCCGGCTTCCATGCCTGGGTGGTTCCTGCAGAGCCTGTCCTCATACTTGCTTATGTTAGATTCTGTATAGAGTCGGTCTGCCCAGGGCTACCTGGTTACAACCATGGAGTTGAACAACTGCAAAATATTTCAACCCATCAGCTTAGTCAATAATACAGGCAGCTTTGATCGCCATCTTGGGCGGGTCTACAGTAATGAAAAAGCAACTTTTCTTGCATAAACAATTATAAGGATGATGAAAGGATTAAAATTCTTAAAGAACAACTTAAGAAATTACTAAAATTGCCATGTCCTTGTCCAGGTTTTGTAATGAATACGGTTTATGGCTACGACTTCTTCGTAGTCAAGTGGGTCTCTTTCGGAGATGGTCTGGCACCCCTGTTATGTGTTTGTGGCACAGACTGAACACAGAGCAGGTGTGCCAAACCATTTCCAAAATAACTAACGACTTTAAAAATCTTACCATTTGCAAAGACCAGACGAGACTCATGGTCACCCCACCAAAACCTAATAGCCCACGGGAACGCCGTCATCTGTGACTCTCTCTCTTTTGCTCCTGGACTACAAAATCACCTTCCTTGATAGTTTTTATTGCTTCTGGAAGCAATTTGCTCTTCATCAGGTTTTCACAAATGAAAAGCAAGACAGGTCAAAAGAAAGCTGGCTTCTTTATCAGCAAGATACTTTCCTTTGCCAGAGCTCAGTGAGAGAGAAAGTGAGAAAGCTAGAATTAGGAAAAAAAAAGTTTCAAGGGCCTCTCTGACACCTGTGATCTTTTAACAGAGATGTAGAGCATATCTGATTTGCAACCCTTCGTGGCCTGAAGGGATCTAGTTATTTGGTCAGTTGTGATGACAATCTCTTGTTCCTACTCTGACTGTCATGCTGTCACTAGGGTGCATGCCTGGTTCATGATAAAAAGGAGCCAAACTGGCTTTTTACAGGAATTTCAGAAGTCTCAGCATTATTGAAGCCCCTTACCAGGATTAAACCCAAGTTCAGTGAGCCAGTGTTCTACATATTAAGACAAGAGCAGAGGAGGAGGAAGAAAACAAAAAGAAGCGGGAGTAAAAAGTGGTTAGAAAAACGTCTCTTTTCATGCACATCGATGTAACAGGGAAGACATCTATTTCTTTCTTTGTGGTTCTATGCTGTGGTTACTTGGCATTCGGGCAGAGGGTGGGAAAGGGGTTTTTAAAAATAGCCCACTCTCTTTGGCACAAGACAGTGCTAGCATGAAAGGCTGATCGATGCAAACCACTCATACCGGCTGTGGGGCTGCCCTCTCACAAGGACCACGCCATGGCCTTGGCTGCGTCTGGCAGTGGGATGAGCAGAGGGTGATGTCTGGATTCCAACAATGCTATTTGTTTCACCTGAGAACCACCACGTTCCTTCACCTAGTCTGCCACGTCATGTAGCCTACTCATGGGCACCTAAAAACAAGGCTAGTGGGAACTCAAAACAAAGAAAAACTGAAAATTCACCCGCTGCAGCCAACCACAGGGATTCATAGAGAACCTAGCCCTGCTTATGGGATGACGTGTGGGATTGTCCCTCTCTACATCTGTGCCTTGTTCCCCAGCCCTCACCTTACCAACCGGGCTCTGGGCCTCTAGCTTCTCTGTCTCCTGGCCTCAGACGCCCCCAGCCACATGCCTATTCCACCTGCCTGATTGACAGCACCTTGTCTGAGCGAGTGGTTTCTGCTGATGTTTTACCTGCCTCTTGTTCCATCAACTCTAGGTGAGAAGTTCCGGCCTCAGCTGGGTGGGGGCTGGCATCTTGGCAGGTGTTCCCCTCCAGGGCCCCTGCACTGACCAGACAGAGTGCAGCAGGGCACTGGCTATGGTCCCGAGTGTCACCGATCTCTGGGGTAGGTTTTCTACCACGTTCTTGCAGCCTGTGTGAGGGTCATGGAAGAGCTACACTGGGCGGGGGCGAGAAGAGGCAGGGAGAGGAAGGCCTCATGTGCAGAGGGTGCATGTGTGCGTGTACACACACACACACACACACACACACACACACACACAATCTTTCCTCCTCAGCAGCTCACGAACTGTTTTTCTCACCGAAATGAAACCAAAGCCAAGCTCCAGGTAACAACAGCTGTCTGGCCAGCCCGAACATGGTATTTCTGGGCACAAGTATGGCCGATGACATCTTTTACCCCAGGGCTCCTTTCAGCCCTGCTGTTGCTGGTTCTCCTCCGAGATTGTCTTTCCCTCTAAGATTTCAGGCGGGTGCTTGTCAATGCGAGTGAGCAGGGAGAGAAAAGCTGCTGTGCCCTCTGTGAGGCGAGCTGTGAAGGGACGAGGCAGATAGACCAGACCGGACCCTCATATTCTTTCTGCTGAGAGCAGGAGAAGTGGGAGCAGAGAATGGGGCCTTCACCACAGAAAGAAAGATAATGTCTTCCGTGGACAGCCAGCCGCTGGAACCTAGAAGACACTCACGCTATAGGAGATACTAAGATTAAGACTAAGAGGACTACCTCAGAGGAACCTTTCCTGACACTTCCCTGCCCTGTACTGGGGGTTCGGTTTGCCTCCTGTGGTCCCATGAGCATTCTCTGTTTACCCGCCATCACCCTGGTCAGCAGCTGGCCACCTCCCATGAGTCTACATACTCCTTTCCGGCAGGAACTAGGGCTTCCAGCACCCCACACAGTTCCCGGAAGAGAGGCACTCACTAAATGTTTGTGGAATGATGGACTGATCCATTATTTAGCCTCCTTTTGCAGAGAAGGAAATTGGTGCTTAGAGAGAAAGAAAAGGAGAGAGGGAGGGGGAAAAAATCAAGCTTTCTGGACTACCCACAGGCCAGGAAGCATCTCAGGCATTTGACATTCATTAGTTCATTTCCTTCCAAGAACCCTAGGGAGTTAGGTTCCACTGCCCTACAGACTTGCTAGTGAATGCTGGGACACATAATTATTTGGGAGAGAACAAAATGCAAGGTTGTATGAAGTCAAAGGCCAAACAGCTGAGGGGAGTGAACATGGGAGGCAGTGTTAGGGCCTCGCTGGGCGTCCAGAGCAGGACTGGGTAGCAGGGGATCGGGAGAGGCACCGGGTCCTGCTAGACTTTAGCTCTGGCCTGTTTGGGAGGCAAAGATACAGAAGACTCAAAGTTAAAACACTGAAGGGCAACAGACCAAACCAGGAAAATACACAGTTCCTACCTACCTCCTTCACCATTGGCCACTGGCAGAGTTCAACTTACACCTGGTGGGACTCACACAAAGAAAACTATACACATGCTACTGGAAACCTAAATTGTAACAACCCTTTCGGATGATAATGATGATACAAATACCTTAAAATATAAGGAGATTACTTCTGAAGACTGGGAATGACCTATGATGAGTAAGAGATTGTAAGCATCAAGTAATTTCCCAACTTTGAATATAGAGGAGAATGTGTTACACACACACGTACACCCCGGAAGGTCTGCCGCTCGTGGCAGGACATGTGAGGGCTCTCGGGTTCCACCTTTCTACAACAGGAAGCTCAGAGGGTGCTCTCTCACTTTCCAATGGTCTGTGTTGTACATGGAAGTGTCTCTACATCACGTCAGTACTTGTTTAAAGCCATCTGATGTTCGAGCTGAAGGCATTTTCATGATCACTCACTCTAATCCCCCTTACTTTACACTTGGGAAAATTGGGGGCTCAAAGAGTTTTCTCAAAGTTGAGAGTGGAGCTGGGCCTAGAACCTTGGGCCCAGTTGCTTCTGAAATGTCTCATTTAATCCTGCTCTTTAGCTACAGACCATCCCAACTCCTCTCAGAAGACTGCAGGGTACGAATTTGAAATAATGAAAGAACAGGCTTGCCATTAAGAGGTGCACCACTTATCCACACCACACAGCCTCTCTCTTGCCCTAGAGGCCCCTGGAGCAGCAGCATCGTGACCACGTGAGCCACGGAGGGTGGTGCCCTACAGAGCGTGTGTTCCCGTGGTCAGGGCATCAGCGTCTCTCTCGTGCTCCACGGCCCCTTCATGGGGACTGCAGAGAGCAGCAGTGATAAGGTGTGGCCAAGGGCTGTTCTGCTTGTGCCATTTTAGCAGAGCTGGGATGTTATGCAAGGAAATCTTTGGTATTGCAATAATCCTGGATTATAAATAATTTAGCATATTTCTTTGTAAACTGCAGGCCAAAATCCTTGCAAATAAGAAAAGGATTAACTTTTTTAGAAGTACTTGCTCTTGAGACTTTAAGTTCAAGGCAGAACATTGCTTGCCGTGGTAATTCCATCTATTTTAAGATCACAAAACCATACCCAGTTGAAACCAGAGCAGAAGATATTAATGCAGTGCTCCCTCTGAAGTGCCCAATAGTGGGACGAGAAAGCTTTCAAAGGGAATTAAGTAGACAGAGAAAGCTCCCTGTTCATGTCCAAATCACAAGGAGGCAGCTGAATAGGATTCACAGTTCTCCATGGGAAGGACCCACACCACAGCTAATGTTCAAAACAGGGGGGAGATGTCTTGGGAAGATCAAGGACCCAGAATTCTGCTGTCAGAATCAGCTGCCTTCCCATTAGAGCCTCAAAGACCCTCTTCCATGTGCACGCTGATATCCTGCAAATGAGCCCATTTTTCTTTTTTAACCGCCCTGAACTCTATCTGAAGGACGCTGTCATTATGTAATATTTCCCAAGCACCCTTGATGTAAGCTTCAGATCTTGTGAGCGTGTATGTGTGTGTGTGTGTGTGCGTGCACAGGGGGAGAGAGAATGGGCAGCAAAGAATAAGATGTACATACAAAGTAGAGAAAGTGGATAGGGGGCTGCTCCGAGTGTGAAAGAATGGCCAAGCATCTAGGGTGACCCTGAGGTCAAGGGGTCAGCACCTGGTTAGGTCGCAGAGACAGCAGTGATGAGGGGAACAACATTAGCCACAGAGAGAGAGGCAGCGCCAGGTCAAGTTGGGAAAGAGAGACAAAGCAGAGAAGCACAGTCTCTGAAGCCATCAGCCAGCAAGTAGGGAGCAGGGCAGGGGCATAAAGGACTAGAGGGACATGTCTGTCGATGAAACCACACCTCCAAAGCCTGGCCTCCAAGACCCTCCATGATCTGGTCTCTGCCTGTTTTTCCAGCCTCATCGCCTGCTGCCAATAATTGAAAATTGCACCAAATGTGCCATCAGATGAAAGACGTGCATGCTCTGTGTTGTTCTCCATTCTTGCCTTTGTTCTGTCTGTTCCCTGTACCGAGACAATTCTTTCTCCCTTCCCCTCATAATGTCTCTCATCTTCTAAGATATGGCTTTAGAGCCGCCGCCTCCTGGAAGCCTTCCTTGCTCCCCAAATCTTTAGGTTGGGTTAAGTACCACGCCTATGTGCTCTGATCACCACCTCGTGCCAATTTCCAAGCTTCTTCCAGGGAGAAGGCAAAGAGGTTTCATGGGAGGGGTCAGCTCTGAACTCTAAAAGGGCCATGGCTGCCTGGGGCTCTGTGCTGAGAGGGATTCCGAGGCCTCACCTGGAATCATTTGGAAAGAATGCTACAGTCAAAGATACCTGCCACTCCAGGGCATGGGCCACATTTTGCTGTTCCTGCTGTCGACCAACATCCTCAGTAGCCAGGTGAGAGACCCGAGCCTGAAAGATGGGAAATACCTGCCAGCATTGCAAGGCTGGTGGACAGCAGAATCGGGACAGGAATTCCAGGTCCTGTGATTCCTCACCAAGTGCTTCTTTGAAATGTCAGGATTCCCAAAGATTCCAAATCTGGACTATTGAGACTTTAGCAGATTCCTGGCTGTTTTCAGAGATGGAGGGAAATTACATAGTGATGGAACCAGCGAAGGGAAACAGACTGTTAGTTCTCTGGTTTGTGCATTCGCAATGCCAGTGCCTGTTCCCCAAGTTTAAGTGAAGATCCCTGAGCTGACTCTCCCAATATCACAGCTATGCTCACGACAATGCATGCTTCTCCACGCCAGGGGATAGAAGGTAGAGGAAGTGAAGTCACCTTTCCCAACTTTACTTTTCACTCCTCAGCCTGGAATCTGAAACTTTGCTGAGAAAGAAATATACCTGGAAGGGTTTCATTAGATAAAGTCTTTCCCTGTCTTAGCGACAGGAATTTTCCAGTCGGTTCCAGTGTCGGGAGGTTACTAGGTATAAGAGGAGGAAAGCTAGCATGCTCTCTCAGTCTGACCAAGAAGTTGTCACGTTACCACTGTACTTAAATTTAGCCGGAACACCTTATAAAATTCTATTATGCACTTTCCTGAGACATTACATGGTGAGAAACACAAAACACTTGCCCATCCACCCCCTCTCCCACCACCTGTACTTCTGTGGGAGCGTGGGATTTGAGATGAATTCTCCCAGAATGGCTTGAGTTTACAAAGGGTCATCTAACCTTTCAACTTCAATTCAACACACTGGGCTGAAAAGAATCACCAGGATGTCCCCCTGTTAGGTGCTTCAACAATACATGACCTGCTTAGCCAGGTTCGCGGCAAGGACGCGGCTCTCACTGAAGACAGGCGAATTCCCAGGACTGGAAGCAAATTTGAGATGCTGATAGGACTTTCCCTAAACCCCCTATCCCAGGATGCTCGATGGCAATTAGCAGCCATGTCCTTTGTCTCACCTCCGCTGTGTTTTTAGCAGCTCGGTTTCTTCAGAGGACAGGGCAAGAGGGAATGGGATTAGGCTGGGAGCCCTGATTTTCTGAGGGAAGAGGGCATTACACATTTTCATTTGGAGTTTCTCTGGAGGGTTTCTCAGCAACCGACCCCCTACCCTGACCCAGACTCCATCATCTCTGGGTGCCCATCTTACCCATCCATAAGAAATCAAAGCTCCAATCTACAGTTGAATTTCCAAGGAGCTGAAAAGAGAATATTTCATTGTATCTGTTTGCCTTTTTTTCCCCAAGCCCTGCAGGAAAGAGTCTCTTAAGGGAAGAGGCAGCATGGAGGACGGAGAAGTGGGTGACAGGGACTTTGAGGGATCAATAAATTCTACTGCTCCTGTGCACGAGGGGAGGAATGGGGCAGGGAGGCAGCTGGAAGAAGCAATCCCAGAGTCGTAAATTTTAAGGCAGGAAAGACCCTCGGAGGTCACCTGGTATAACCTCCTTTGTTTTATACATGAGGAAACTAAAGTCAGAAATGCCGACAGACCTGCCCAAGGCCACACGATGTGTAAGGGGAGGACCAGGACCACAGTCTAGCTCTCCCAGGTTCCCAATCCGGTGCCTTCGCCACAGTCCCCTGCAGCGGCAGCAGCCCCACCAAGCGGCCACGTGAACACTGAAGTGCCACCACGATGACCTCGTCCACCCACAAGAGGCTTCCCAAAATGCTCCTCTCCTCAAACACAGTGTCGCGGCTGCCCGCATCCTCCGTGAACTATCTATCTCCCTCGTCACTGGGCACAGGGACAGTTTCTTCTGTGCGGAGCTCTCAAGGCTGACTTTTTCTGTGAAGCTGGCAAAAGCCGCTTGGGCGATCATTTTTTTTAACTCGG
>PVKM010010173.1:0-35397 GCA_004027735.1 Carollia perspicillata | reverse complement strand
TTCTTATTTAGTGGTAAGAAATTGATCTTATATTCTGCTGCTCAAAGTGTGACAAATGATCACTGTCTTGACAGTGGTTTGACATTATAATGTAAATATTTTGCCTTCCAGTCTTCTAACAACAAACATATCACAATATCACAAAGGGCAAAATCCTTACTATAATGCAAAATCATATATATTATTTTCTAATGCTAACACTCTATGTTTTTTCCTTGAAAAAAATTATTGATTTTAGCGGATTTGTTTAATAGTAAAGTGATGTGAAGCTCAGAAAGACAATTTCTAGAGTAATACTATCACTGTATTTTCACTGTTGATGTGTGTTTAAAAGGCTCAAGTAAGGCAGCCGTGGTGGTGTGTGTGTGCCGTGGGCTGGTGTTCTGTAATTGACCAAGGCTACTGAAGGTTTTGGTACATAGGTTACTGGGTTTCTTCATCAGCCTCATACATACTCTGTATCTCTTCTTCCATCCCAATTCATTCTATTGTTTTCAGAATTCATTAAAAAACACCCTAATATTATTATACTAGTTTTTTGCACAGTGCCTTAGGCTCATTCTCCTCCCAGTTACCTGCAAAGATAAATCCAGTCACTGGAATGGTGCAACCTCACACCTACTCTGCAAAATTCCTCCAGTATCGGTGCCCAGCAAAAACCCTGGGCTTTCACAGTCTGATTTATTGCAGTCGGATTTCTAAGGCCTTCATAAACCATGTTAGTATTTATCACCTAAAAGACTATTTGTAGAAAATTAAAGAATAAAGATAAACCATAAATCCCCCCCCAAAAGTTAGAGATCATCCATAATTCTGTCATTCAGCTATAACCATTGTTAGTAATTTATACTATTTTCTTTTGTGATATTTTCCTTTCTTCCGTTTTCATTGTATTTCTCTTAATTTTTTATTATAAAAAATTTAAACATCTTGAAAAGTTGGAAGAATTTTACAGTGAACATCTATATTACCTACATTTTAATAAACATTATAGTTTATTTGCTTCATCACATATCTAAAACCCATCCCTCCTGTATCCATCCATCGATCAGTTTATTCTTTTTTCCTGTTTTTAAATATATTTTGTTGATTATGCTATTACAGTTGTTTCATTTCCCCCTTTCATTCCCCTCCAACCTTCACACCCCCTCCCACCCACACTCCCCCACTTTAGTTCATGTCCATGTGTCATAAGTCCTTTAGCCTCTACATTTCCCACACTACTCTTGCCCTCTCCCTGTCTATTTTCTCCCCACCATCTATGCTACTTATTCTCTGTACCTTTTTCCCCTCTCTCCTCCTCCCACTGCCCTTTTGCTAACCCTCCATGGGATCTCCATTTTCTGTAATTCTGTTCCTGTTCTAGTTGTTCGCTTAGTTTGCTTTTGCTTTCGTTTTAGGTGTGGTTGTTAAAAACTGTGAGTTTGCTGTCATTTTACTGTTCATACTTTTTATCTTCTTTTTCTTGGATAAGTCCCTTTAACATTTCATATAATAAGAGCTTGGTGATTATGAACTCCTTTAACTTATCCTTATCTGAGAAGCAATTTACCTACCCTTCCATTCTAAATGAAAGCTTTGCTGGATAGAGCAATCTTGGATGTAGGTCCTTGTCTTTCATGACTTGGAATACTTCTTTCCAGCCTCTTCTTGCCTGCAAGGTCTCTTTTGAGAAATCAGCTGACAGTCTGATGGGAATTCCTTTGTAGGTGACTGTCCCCTTATCTCTTGCTGCTTCTAGGATTCTCTCCTTCATTTTAATCTTGGCTAATGTAATTATAATGTGCCTTGGTGTGTTCCTCCTTGGGTCCAACTTCTTTGGGACTCGCTGAACTTCCTGGACTTCCTGGAAGTCTATTTTCTTTGCAAGATTGGGGAAGTTCCCCTTTATTATTTGTTCAAATAACTTTTCCACTTGTTGCTCTTCCTCTTCTGCTTCTGGTATTCCTATAATTTGGATGTTGGAATGTTTAAAGATGTCCTGGAGGTTCCTAAGCCTCTCCTCATTTTTTTTTGAATTCTTGTTTCTTCACTCTTTTCTGTTTGTTTGTTTCTTTATTCCTTCTGGTCCACTCCATTGATTCAAGTCCCAGTTTTCTTTCCATCATTATTGTTTCCCTGTACATTTTCCTTTATTTCACTTAGCATCACCTTCATTTGTTCATCTAATTTGCGAACCAATTCAACCAATTCTTTGAGCATCCTGATTACCAGTGTTTTGAACTGTGCATCTGATAGGCTGGCTATCTCTTTGTTGCTTAGTTGTATTTGTTCTGGAGCTTTAATCTGTTTTCCTGTTTGGGCTATTTTTTTTTTTGGTCTTGTCACGCCTGTTACATATGAAGGGTGGAGCCTTAGGTGTTCACCAGGGCAGGGCAACCCAGTCCTGGGTTGTGACGCTGTATGTGGGAGCAGGGGTCAGAGTGGGAACAGTGGCGCTTGCTCCACTCTCTCTCAGATTTCAGTCCCTTCCTCCACTTCCCTCAAGTAAATTGGGCCTTTCTGGTGCTGATTCCCATGTGGGTGGGCTTGTGTACAATCTAGGACCTCTGGGTCTCTCCAATGAACTCTCCTGTGAGGCTGAGAGTCTCTCCCAGCACCTCAATCCCCACAGGTATTTTCAGTTGGTGTTTTGAGGCTTTATTTCCCCAAGCTGGGACCCTGGGTTCTGTGGTCTGTCTCGCTCCCCAGTTTTGCCTGGTTTATCTGCGCGTGAAAGTGTGACTGCCTGATCAGCCAGCCGCCTTGCGTGCCTCGTTGGGTCTGCCTGCTGCCACCCCACACCTGGGGTATGCCAGCTGCTACCTGAGTTCCCAGGGTCCACCAGCTGCTGCTTTTCGCCCTAAGGTCCACAAGCCAGCACTTGTTTTTTGCTGCAACCCGTCTCTGCCTGGCCACCCAGCTTCGCCCCTCCTACCAGTCTGGATGAAATTGTCTATTTTAATTCCATGGTTGTTGGACTTCCATACAGTTCAATTTCTGTCAGTTCTGATTCTTTTTTTGTTTCTGAATTGTTGTTGTCCTTATTTTGGTTGTGTGAGAAGGCACAGTGTGTCTACCTACGCCTCCATCTTAGCCAGAAGTCCAGTGAGTTTATTCTTGATGCATAAACTAAATTGCAGACTTTGACACATAATTGCAGAGAAGTTGTGAGTTAGTTAGGAGTTTTGGGTGAAATGAGGAGACACATTAGAGAGGGACACATCTAACTGACTAGGTAGTACCAGTCTTTCCTGAAATGCAGTTCCCAGTTACCGTGTTGGGCTACACATCCTAATTTATGGTTTAGAAACCAGTCTCCATAGGACATACCTGGGGCTCAGCGTTTTCAAAGTGAGGCTATTTTTTTCTGAGTCAGTCTGGATTCTAGAGAAATAAGCAGAAGCCCCTTTTTGCACTGATCCCCCTACCCTTAGGTGATGACAACCCAACTGACAGCAAGAATGAGGTGATTGCAATGCTCTTCCTGCAAAACACTGAACACTGTCAAGATTTTTTTGCCTGTTTGTTTTACTGCTTGCCTTTTAATTTATTTTTCAACTCAGCAGTACAAAATACCTACTGTTCCTTCACATTTTCACTCAGACAACTGCTCTGGACTTGGAGGACACAGATTAGCTTTCAGAGAGCTATAAAACCCCTGAAGTTTAATGACAAGTTTTGCGTCCAAATATGTGCGTGGGCAAGAAGATGTGTGGTTTTTACCATATCCTAAATGGTATGCAATCCAAAAGACTAGGAGAACAGCTTACATCCATAACCACATGAAAGGCACAATTCACAGTGATTCAGAGGATCAAATAAAATAGCGCCAGCATTTAGAGGTACACTATGGTCTCCTTGACACTTTTCTGGGAGCAAAAATTGGAGGCAGGCAATAGTAAGGAATTATAATAAGATCTGTGCATCCGATTATGTCTGAGGTACAGTCTTTAATATAAAAGCTAGAAAATGTATTACCTCCAGAGTCTCTGTGAGAGCCAATCAGATAGAACGTACTTTCACCAACAGTGTTATTTCAGTGGGATCCTCTTATTCCTTCAACCAGCTAGTATATATTAGAGACTTGGGGATCATAATGTTGTTCAGTCACTACTCAATTTTGAGACGCCATTTCATTCTTTCAGATGTCTGGTAATGGATGTAAACCTACATTTGTTTTCACAGTTTGCTTTCCTATCAAAATTATTCTCAGGCTGCATTCCAGAGCAGAGAAACCAAATAGAGACAAGATTTGATGATCAACAAAGTAGACACAGATGGTGTAGGATAAAGCAGTAGTTTTCAAAAGCAATTTATACAATTCTATTTTTTTTTACTGTTTCTAATGTCATGTTTACCTGAACTAATTCTTCTTCTGATTATTCATTCTCTATAAATACACTCTTATGTTATTTGTAAGTGTTCAAAAACATAGGCCACGTAAAAAGACGACAAAAGCACTTCTGATTCACTAAAAGGAAGGAACTTGTTGTGAATTGGGAAGTTGAATCTGAAGAGACAAATGGATTGTAAAACATTGTAAGGAGCTGTTTAAGAAAGAATTTTTCTTACAGAGAAAAATTGGCTGCCTAAAGAAGTTTTAAAGAAATATTTATTAAGCAGAATGCTATGTTGCTGAGGAAGTTGAGGTAAAGGTAAAGATTTTGAGGTTGTGTTCTATGGAGATTTATAAAGCATCAGCTACTTAAAAGCTTCAATAGACTACATCTTTCTACTGCTTAGACAGGGAGGAAACCAAGCAGAGAGTTAATAAACTTAAAATCGTGTTATCTTGTTTATAGGTCGTTTACTTATTAGTTCTGCATCTCAACACTATTTCATGCATATTTATATTTGTCTATGTTTCAGTACAGAGACCACTACATAAAAACTCTAAGGCACTACATACTTATGCTTGTTTTAATGTATGCATTTAGAGGGCGGGGTGGGGAGGTAGAAGAGGACGTGAGGAGCATAAATGGTAATGGAAGAAGTGGGGTGGTGAACGCACAGTGTAATATTCAAATGATGTATTACAGAATTGTGTACCTGAAACCTATATAATTTTATTAACCAATGTTGCCCCAATAAACTCAATGAAAAAGTCTAAAAAATGACTACTGTGGAATACATGCAATGACATCTATGTCACCGTTTGTTATTGAACCTAGCATGCCCTTGTGGTATACCTCTTGACTATCTCAACAATTTCTAAAATTCATATATTAAAAGTTTCCTTTTTCAATTATGGAGCACTAAAAATAGAAGCAGTTATATAGACATATCATTAATGAATAATTGATACAGATGTCCTATAAAGTCTTTTGATTGATTATGATTCCAGGGTTTGTGTTTTCTTGTTTGTTTATTTTTGTGTTTTTTTTTGTATTAGTGACTTAGAAGAAAGGTGTTTAGGCTCTATTCAACATTACATATTTGTGAAGTTAGTTCCTGTTGAACATTTTGGTTAGAAAAGTATTGACTTACTTTGAGTCACTGAAGGAAATCAAAGCAGAGAAATCTATTTATCATGTTTTATATTCTACAAAATGGTACTTATGGGGATAAAAATCCTACATCTATATTTTTAAAGAAATTATTTTTGAGTGCACAGAATAATTTTTTCAAATAGAAAGTTATGAATATTTCTAAGTAGATTATTATATTATTTTGAATAATAAACATATTAAACTCTAAACTTTTATGCATATTTTATTTTTTAATTTTTATCAGATTTATTGGGGTTACATTGGTTAATAAAATTATATAAGTTTCAAGTGTATAATATACATTAGCTGTATGTTGTATCCTGTGTTCACCACCCCAAGTCAAGTCTCCTTCCATCACCGTTTATCCTCCATTTACCCTCTTCTATCTCCTCCCATCCAACATTCCCTCTCATAAGTACCGTACATACAACTTGTCTGTGCCTACGAGTTTTTTTCTTAATCTCTTTGCTTTCCTTCACTCCGTCCCCAAACCTCTCCCCTCTAACAGCTCTCAGTCTGTTTTCTGTATCTATGAATATGTTTCTCTTTTGTCTATTTTGTGCATTAGATTTCACATGTAAGTGAGATCATATGTTATTTGTCTTTCTCTAACTGGCTTCTTTCACTTACTATAATATTCTCCAGGCCTGTCCATGCTGTCACAAAAGTATGAGTTCATTCTCTATTACTACTGTGTAGTTCACTGCTGCGTAAGTGTACCACAGCTTTTTGATTCATGCATCTACTGATGGGTGTGTGGGCTGCTTACAAATCTTGGTGATTGTAAATAACACTGCATTGAACTTAGTGTGTGTATATTCTTTTGAATTTCTTTGGATATGTTTCTAGAGGTGGAATCACTGGGTCATAATGTAGTTTTATTTTTATTTTTTTGAGGATACTCCATACTGTTTTCCACAGTGGCTACATTAATTTGCCTTCCCATCAGCAGTGCACAAAAGTTCTCTTTTCCCCACATCTTGACCAACAATTGTTGTTTATTAATGATAGTAACCATTATGACAGGTGTGAGGTAATATCTCATTATGGTTTTAATTGCATCTCTCTGATGATTATTCAGATTGAGCATCTTTTCATATGTGTATTGGCCCTCTGCATATCCTGTTTGGAAAAGTGTCTGTTCATGACCTTTACACATTTTTTAATTGGATTGTTTTATGTCTGTGTGTGTGTGTGTGTGTGTGTGTGTGTGTGTGTGTTGAGTTGTACAAGTTCTTTATCAATTTTGGATATTAACCATTTATCTGATATATCATTGATGAATATGTTCTATCATTCAGTGGGTTGTCTTTTCATTTTGTTGATGATTTCCCTTGCTCTGCAAAAGCTTTTTAATCATATTTTGCCACATATAATGTGCACCTACATTTTTCTGCACTTTATACATGGGATTATTTTAACCATTATTACACTCATGATATATAATCATTATACCCATATATAATGAGCATCCTAATTTCTCCCTCAAAAATTTGGGCAAAAAAGTGCACATTATACATGGCAAAATACTGTAGTTTGATGTTGTCTCAACTGTTTATTTTCTCTTTTGTTTCTCTTGTCTGAGTAGACACATCAGGAAAAATAGCGCTACAAGAAATGTCTGAGATTTTACTGCCTATGTTTTCCTCTAGAATTTATATGGTTTCAATTCTTACATTTAAGTTTTTTATCCACTTTGAATTTATTCTTGTGTATGGTGTAAGATGGTGATCTAATTTAATTTTTTTGCATGTATATGTTACCCCATTTATTGAATAAGCTATTTTTAACCCAATGTATGTTCTTGCCTCTTTTGTCAAGTATTAATTGACCATAAAGCCATGGGTCATTTCTAGACTCTCTGTTTTGTTCCATTGACCTATATGTCTGTTTTTATGCAGTTTTGATTGCTATGGATTTGAAGTATAGTTTATTATCAAGTAGCATGATTCCTCAAACTTTGTTCTTCTTTCTCAAGATTGCTGAGGCTATTTGAGGTCATTGTGGTTCTATATAAACTTTTAGAATATTTGTTATAGTTATGTGAAATATGGTATTGGTATCTTGATAGGAATTGTTTGAATCTATAGATTGCTTTGGGTATTATGGATATTTAATGATGTTAATTCTTCCTATCCATGAACAAATATGCTTGCATTTATTTGTATCTGAGTATGGCTCTTTTAAATCCTTAGTTACATTTTTTCCTACACATTTTTATGCAGTTGTAAATGGGACTGTTTTCTTAGTTTCCCTTTCTGATAGTTCATTATCAGTATATAAAAATATAACGGATTTCTGGATATTTATTTTGTATCCTGCTATTTAACTGAATTTATTTATCAGTTCTAATAGATTTTTGATGGAATCTCTAGGGTTCTCTATAGATACTATCATGTCATCTGCAAATAATGACAGTTTTATTTCTTCCTTTCCAGTTTGGATGACTTTTATTTCTTCTTCTTGTGTTATTGCTGTGATTAGGTCTTGTAGTACTATGTCGAATGAGAGTGTAAAAGCAGACATCTCTGCTGTAAGTGAAACATATAACTGAAACTTTTAATTTTCCCCAGATAGGTAATGTTGTTGTAGATCTGAATTCTTAGTTTGATAAGAACAGTGCATTCTTATATGAAATATCTACATAGAAATCCAGTTATAGTCCGAAGATGACCAGGTCAACATTTGTTCAGAGTAAGAGGAGCTCTGTAACTCAAATACTTCCTGACATCAGATAAAGATAGTTGGCAGCCTCAATCTAGAATTCTCTCTGGATAGAAATCTCTTCTAGACACAAGATCTGTGAGAGCTGGGTGTTATTATGTATCTTGTTTACTGCTGTATTCTCAGAAATTGTTATGGCATCTAGAATATAACAGGCATTCAAAAAATATCAGAGAATGAATGAAAGAAACTGTAATATTCTATCTGTTGGCCAAGATGCCGTCTGTCTAAATCCTTAAGTGAGCTATACTAGCATGTGTTCTTTTTTTTTTTAAGATTTTATTTATTTATTTTCAGGGAGAGGGGAAGCGAGGAAGAAAGAGAGGAAGAGAAATATCGATGTGCAAGAGAAACATCAGCTGGTTGCCTCTTGCATGTCCCCAACTGGGGGCCTTGCCAGTAACCCAGGCATGTGCCCTGACTGGGAATGGAACTGGCGACCTTTCAGTTTGAAGGCCAGTACTCATCCCACTGAGCCATGCCAGCCAGGCTCAGCATGTGCTCTTGAAATTCTTTTAACATTAACCAAAATCCATCCTGATGATCTTTTGTTTTATCATATCAATGAATATCTTGTTCGGTTTTGCTCCTGAGAATCAAGCTAACCTTTTGAAGAAATGTGCTTAACCCCAAATCTGTTATATTACCTGACAGTTTTGTAATTTATCTTGACCTCACAAATTCTTGGAACTAAATCTCTTTTTTTTCTTTGTCTTAGCTTGTAGCCCAGTGGTTTGAATACTGGCATTAGACCAGTCTGACTTTGAATTCACGCTTGCCACTTGCCAATTATATGATCCTGCACTAACTACTTCACCTCTTTGAGCTTCATTTTACTCATCTATAAAATACAAGCAACATAGTTGTGATACATATAAAATGGTACAACATGTATAGATTTACAGAATATATAACACATGGTAAAGACTTAATAAACCACATCTACATCATTATAGATATTGTCCAGTATTATTACAAATAACTAATACTGATATAGCTACAAAATTCTGCATCTGTAATATTCTCTTATTCTGTACTTCTTTTCATTAAGCAGAAGCCTATGAACCAGTTGTACCTTGGGAAAAATTGCTAGGACCAATGCCATAAAAAGAGTAAGGTGAATTTTTATTTCAGATCTAAAAAGAGGATCAGAGATAAAGACAACCAGTATTGGTGTCTTCAACTCAAACTGCAGTGGCACCAGGCAAAGAGTCTCTGGTAGATCTATCTCAGCTCTGTGAATAGACTTTTAGTTCCACAGGGAGGACCCATTGTGTCTTATTTTTACTTCTAGTTTTACTTCTAGTTGGGTGGATACTCAAAAAATTACTATTAAATAAAATTGTGGATATCTAATGGTAAGTTTTAAACATGTAGTTGTTTACATAATATTCTGTAATTTAAAATTATTTTCATCTATCTGAGATTTACTTTGTATTTAACATTTAAATTGTTAAATTTATCAATAGCTGGTGCTGTAACCTTATAGAAAATTAACATCCTCCATGCAGGTTCAAGCGACTTGTACTTATACAAGTTTAAGAGTAGATTGAGCACACAAGCCAAGTAAAATCTCATCTAACTGTAACTTTACTTAAGAGTTATCTTCTTAGGCTTTTCTTGACTACCCTGTCTAAAAACAGCACTGTCTCATCACTGTCACAACCCCCGCCGACATCCATACCACTTTATTTTTCTGTTTTTCTTCAATCTGGTATTATATTGTATGTGTTTTCACTCTCAGTCACTAGAAGACTAGTTCTTTGTGGGCAGGGACTTGGTTGTGTTCTCAGCTACATTGCCAGGGCATAGAGTGGTAGCTGGTCCATGTTACCCTCTCAATACATATATATGGAAAAACAAATGAATGGACTCAAATATAACAAATGTGTAGGATCTGTTGAAGATAGACAAACCCACTGAGTATCACTGTTTGACAGCAAGCATGATTTGGTCTGCTTTCAAGTTTTTACTCTATAGCATTTGGCCAAGTATCAGCATTCATGTTTAAAGTCAAAAGCAAAACCCCACAACATCACTTATATTATAACTTCCATATTTTCTGTGTATACTTTAATTACATCTTAACATAAGAAGCCAGTTTACTTTATTTTGGAGACTGATTTGTACACTTCCATTTAGGAAAATTCTTCTTTAATAAAGAACTAGATAATTGCCCCAAAAGATCTTCTAACCAAAGCAAACCGTAATGAATGGGACCCAATTACATTCTGTGGTATCTCTATGGGCACTTAGAGTGTAGTAAAGTCTGCTCTCAAGTATTATAATTTTGCAATTGCTGAGGATCAAGTGTTGTATCTAGAGGTAATTGTGGCAGCATAAGAAACAACCCCAGCCCCATCACCAGAACTCATGACACATGGTACTCACCCACCCATCTCCTACACACATGCATAAACACACAGAATCGGGCAACTTATATCTTGATAAACTACAAAATGCATTCCATCTTCCTCTATTTTCTCCTATTGCTTTCTCTTGCCTATCCCCCTGACTTGTTAAACTGTTATTTCTGCCAGATTAGTCAAAACATTAGTTTATTTGAGCCAATTAAGTCAGTGTCAGGCTAAAAAGAAAAAAGTGCTGATACATGGGTACAGTAGCACACGCTGATACAAAAAGTCCTGATAATGTCTTGTAGATTATACTAAAAAGAACAATTCATTTGTTTAAGATAAAGGAATTATCTTAAAGTTAACATGTATACTTCCAAAAAAATCACTTAAGAAAGGTTAGAATAAAAACTGGAATTTTTGAAAGATGCCTAAAAAGATTATTATTATTATTACTATATATTATGTAGAGCTTTACATTTTATTCAATTGATAATTTATACCAATATTATACAACTGTAAGTTACTTAAAAATTCATATTTAAGGGGAACTAGCATATTATATTGAATCATTTTAAGACTGCACTCTAGATTGCTTTACTAATTGAGAGAAATATTTTTCTTTATATTACTTAATGTAGAAACTGTTTTATACTTTAATATGTGACTTTAGTGATGCCAGTTACCGATAGTCATTTTGCGTCTACCCTGCCCTTCTCTTGTTTTTCCTAATTTTAAGTTAGGTAAGATAATACTGAATTGTTGCTAATTTGGTTTATTTGTTGTTGTGTCTCTTATTTTAATTTGAGTTATTGTTTTGTCAAATATAGGTGTTATAGGAAAGACTTAGGAATCTAACCACTTAATATTTTTCAGTCAAATCAGAAGGAGACAAAGGTACATTTTAATGTAGCATTTATAAACACTAAACACTAAAAAAAAACCCTGAAATCACAATAGAAAATATGAAATAGTGCTTTAAACTATCAATAGTCCCTTCTTCTATTTCTCTGAAAGACTACACAGGTTGCTGTGGAATCATTCCTGAGGTCCAGGGTACATTGTGAAATCAGAATTTGCCCAATTCGTGAGTTATATTCTGTTAAGATGACCTATTTGAAAAGTAGAGTGACTGCTTTGTCCATTGAGGAAGCAGCTAACTTTTATCAGCAGCGAATTTTCATAATTATTCCAAGAATCAACCAACGTGAACCAAAAATTTAGTTAGATAATGAGACAATATAGTTTTTTTTCTATCTTACACAAAGGTGAAGATTATAAGACATATCCCTATTCAAATGATCTTCTACCTATAATATTAACTTGAAGTAAACATTATTGTGTTTGAATACCTACATTAAAAGCCTGGGATATAAACATGTAAAGACATTGATGGAATCCTATGTAAGGGGGGCTTGGAGTGGACCAGGCTCTCCAACTAACCCAAGAGCTGTATCGTGAGCCTCTCTAAGAAGGCAGTGTCTGGTTTAACCTTTCATCTCCAACATTCAGCATAGTGCCTGGCACACAGTGACCAATAGACAGTTGTGGAATGAATAACAGATGCTTTTTTAAACATAGCATTGGGAAGTCAAGAAAGGGAGCAATATATAATCCTAATTTGTTCAAAAGTTAAGGTCAAAATTGTCCTAAAGTTATTTTTAGTGCTCATTAACCTATACCCAGGCATGAGTCATTTTTGGGTCTATTAATTCATCTTTGGATTCACATCGAGATTAATGTAGTAACTGGAGGCCTAAGAGCCACAAGAATTTATAGTCTGAAAAACTGGTAAATTGTTAACTAGCTATGCCATACTTTTCAGGAAATTTAGTCAGCTGTTCTTTATAGAAGACATTTTATCTGTAAAGCAAAAAAAAAATATGTTTTCATGTAAAAATATAATTAATAAAATATTTTATTATCCTCCTTTGTCCCAATAAAGTTGTCCTACTGGCCAATTTTTATTCTTAAATTCTCTGATTTTTTCTTTACTATTTCAAGTAACCTAGTTGAATTTGAAATGCAAGAAATCACTTGGCACCTAGATCACTTCTCCCAGCTGGTCCAAGTTTCCATAGAGTCCCTCTCTCGCTGATCCTTGTGGAATCCTCCCGAAGCAAGACGGCATAAGTGGCAAGTGCTAGGATGGCATTTTACACAGGTGTATAAATTGAAAGTCAAAAGTTAAATGACCTGCCACGGACCCACTGGGAGTGTGTTGATGTATCTTAGGGGAAATGCCAGAGTGCAGGAATTGCTTTACAAGACACGTTACATGCTAGGAAAGCATTTCCAAGCAGTCACCTGGCACCTCAAAGAGGCTTACCTGACCAGGCCAGCTTGCCACTCGCTCCCCCAACAGAAGCAACAGAATCAAGAACCAGAAAGGGGGATTTGAAAACTAAATGAGGGCTGCCATACTTCCAAATTTTCAGATTCCTGAGTTCTGTAAACTCCTCCAACAATTTCCTGCCCCTTCTCGTTTCTAACATTAACCAGGCGCTGCATTTGAAATATTCCACTCCTGGCTGTCTTGCCATCTACAATGATGATGCTGTCACAGGTGATTGTTGTCCTAATGCTCTTTCATCTGACCCCCATCAAATACCCATCCTTCAGTGAGACCCCATTGCTGTTTTTAGTCTTCAGACTGTGCAGAATAGGAATATGGCAATGATGCCTCTTTTTTGAACCTACAATCAGTGGCCAAGAAGATAAGTGAGTCCCCTGGACAATGTCGGGACTCTACACCCTCTTGCCCTGCATGCTCCTCTGCTATGCCTTGACCTAGCCATTTTGTTGTTTGATATATTGATACTTTCCCCTCATTGTCCTTCTAATGATCTCATTACTCAGCCGTTTTCCATCTCCATCTGCTCTTTCTGTAAGCAAAGCATAGACACTCCTCAACTGTCCTTTTTTTACCTTGTTCTACTTTGCTTTCCTTAGCCACCTAATCTCCCATGGCTTTAACTCTTCCCCACCCCCATCTATGCCCTCACACTTTTTAAAAATTATTTAATCTTATTTTTAATAAAAGTTGTATATATTTAAGGTATATGACATATTGATTCCATACACGTATATACAAAGTCTGTTGAGAAGGTATCCAGTCATGTAATTCGAAAAAATAAAGACATTTACTGATGATACAAGGAACATTGTATGTAGGACAATGATGCCTCAGTCCCCTTCAAAGTAATCATCTTGAGACTTCACACAGTTCTCCCAATCGCCATCAGCTGCCCCAGTGGGTTTTCCTGAAATCTCATTGATGGTCTGATCATCTCTTGACCTTCAAAGGTGATTTTAGTTTTGGGAAAAGCCAGAAGTCACAAGGTGCCAAATCTGAATTGTAGTGGGGCTGAGTCACAGGATGATTTGATGTTTCACCAAAAAGCTCTGCAGGAGATGTGATACATGAGTGGACACATTATCATGATGAAATTGCCAATCACCAGGTGCCCATAGCTGTGGCCTTCTGAATCATCTGCATAGTTTCCTCGGAAAGATGTTCAAGCTTAATGCAACATTTGATGCAGATTTGTTGTTCTGTTCACTCAGTCATTTTGAATACCATGGCCACACAGTACACATGCTCACTCAACGGGCATCTACATCCCACCGACTAGTACAGTGAGTCATCATTGTTCACACATGTGCATTCCAGTCCACTCTCCTTGACTGCCAGGTTACATCAATGTCATGTAAACGGTTATTATATTAAACAATGGCTGGACTGTTTCTGGACAGACCTCATATATATTGTGAAATGATTACTACAGTTTGAATTAAGCTTTTTCCTACTCAGAAATCTTTAGGAACTTTCTACTACTAATTAGAAAGAAACAGTACTCCTTAATTTGACACTCCTGACCCTAATCAAGTTCCCCCCAACTTAGAGCCATCTCTCACTCTCACATTCTCAGTGGTAGCTAGTTTAGGCCAATTCCCTGACTCCCTCTGCATCTTCTAGTTCTTGTGCCTTTACTCATTCTCTTTCTCCTTCTTAATTATTCTTCACTTCGTTTGTACATACCCAAATTTTATCCATCGTTTCAATATTCTTTATGATATTGTCTCTGTTTCTTCCCCCTTGAAGCAGTCCCTTATCAACATTTGTGTAGTCAGAAGCCTACCTGTGTCAGAATCACTTTTGGTTCTCATTAAGTGTGCAAATACCCAGGCTTCAGCCAGCCTTATTATATCTAATTTGCTAAAGATGAAGACAAGATATCTGTATTTTTAACAAACTTCCCACATGAATCTCATGCATGTTGAGTTTTTAAACTACAACTCTTACATTCTGAATTCAAAGGTTACACTTAATGTTTCTTTTCTTTAGGTACCGTATTTTTCAGACTAAAAGACTCACCCCTGCATTTGGGAGGAATAATAGTTGTTAATGCTGCTGTTGAGTTTTGCTTACATTTGCATTGGTGAAATATTATGTTATTTACATTGTTAAATATTTTACCATATCTTTTGTTTTAAAATTTTTCCCTATTTTCTGCCTCTAAAACCTAGGTGCATCTTATGGTCTGAAAAATACAGTATATTTAATTGTTCTTTTTCATCCTCATTATTTTTCATATGAGCATTCTCTGAGTGGGTATATAACTTTAACCTCAAGAGAAATGCTTCTGCATCACAGATATTCCTTCAATTTATTAAGTCCTCAATATGGGAATGCATTTCATTAGCTAGCACCCAAGGAGGATTAGAATTTGTGTCTAACTCATAAACACATATATTGACAGATGGAAATAACAACTTGATTTCTTCAAAACAAGAAAAACACGTGAGGTAGGTTGAAATAATATTAGCAAATCATTTAAAAGATTAATTATGCATTTCTAAGTATAACTAGTTTAATCACTGCAGTGCTTAATGGAAATATGCTAGTCAGGAAGCTTGAACTATATTTAAAAATTTCCCCTTGCTACTTCATTGAGTGCTCTTTGGTAATTTTTTCCGTGTTTCTGAGTTTTTCCTTCCTTTCTTTTTTTTTTTAAGGTCAGTTAAATGAGAATATTTTTATTTATTTATTTATTTTTAAGATTTTATTTATTTATCTTTAGAGGGGAAGGGAAGGAGAGAGGGAGACAAATATCAACGTATGGTTGCCTCTCTTTTGTCCCCTGCTGGGAACTGGCCTGCAACCCAGGCATGTGCCCTGACTGGGAATCAAACCGCAGTCGTTTGGTTCGCAGGCCCGCACTCAATCCACTGAGCTACACCAGCCAGGGCCCTTCCTTTCTTTTAATATAAGATGGCTCAGCAAGATAAGCCAACTGTGAGTAAATTATGATTATGTTATTCTATGACCAAGCTATGTAGATTAAGCAGGTCTACGACTTCTGATTTCAGGCTATCCCTGGCTAGTCCTATTCAACAAAAATACTTGCTTTTAACTTCCCCTAGAGATTCTCAAATAACAGAGTTCAAAATTCTTAGACAAATTGTCTAAGAAAAAGATGCATTTAAGTGTTTTTATATTACTTATGTTAACTAAAACCATTTAACAGAGCCTGTTTTAAGTATGTGTTAAATAGGCCATGTTGTATTGCTTATATAATTAACCAATAACTTAAATTGCCATTGTGATAGGGTTTTGTGCCTGCAAATTAAGCCAGAATTCTGGACTTTTATGATGCTGGGATCTAGGATATATATATATATATATATCCCTATGGCTATAGTTTTAGGTTAATCACTCCGCTGAGAATGAAAATGGCCTTTGACATAGTTCTCTATGGTGTACTACCTGAACAAGGAAAGGCCACTTTGAACATACTCTCAACAATTGTTTGTGAAATCGTTCCTCTCTGTAAATATTAGGTCCATCTTATTCTAACATACATTTCCATTTGGAAATATGACAAACAGTGGGTTAAAAGTGTTGGGCTATCCCTCCCGATATTGTCATAACTAGACATAGGAATATTATTATTTAAGTCTACCACACATTTTTTCTCATTTTGAATAAAAATAAAAATTATGTACATCTGTCCAAATACCTGTTTATGAGTTACACTTGGAGATTCTGACACTCATAGGATGCTGGCTTAGAAAACTTGTTTAAGACAAGTCTAATACTTTAGTCTTGATAAAATTCATGCCTTAGTAAGAGCTGTCATGCTAATGACTTCTTTGGAGCAACTTCTTTTCAAATTCTTTGCAGATTGCTTATCACTTAAGAGATTGGATAAATGTGGTATCAATGGGAGACTGAATAGATTTCATTTCAAGATCTCAAAATGTTCATTTCAAATCCTACATCTAGCTGGGACCTTACCCCTGTGATACAGATTATATTCATCTTTCTTTTTTCTAAAAATTCAAATACCAGCTAATTCAAATATGTGACAAATAGACTCTTAACAAGGTAACTAAAGGTATAAGTATACTAGTAATCTTTAAAACAAAAGTGATCTAAAATATCATTAGGATTATTTGATATTAAATTTTATGGTAACTTACTGTCTGATAGCCAGCTAGATTTTGAGGAACATTATTTCTCTCAGCCACAGGCACACAATTTTGTTCCTCACAGCTTAGGTGACCTAGAAGAGATGATAAAAAATCTCATTTTATTTTCAGAGAGGATTCAGCATGGGGACAATCTGGAGCACTATGGACAGAGTAAAAATGTAAATAGAATATGTACACTTTATATTCTTTTTTTGTGCTAATGTGATTTTGGTTTAAGCAATAATGTAATTACTTAATAACAGGTAATGCCAAATGTTAGCTTTTTAAACATTAGGTCCAACTCCTTATTCCAAAGAAGTTTTGTTAAATTCTAATAGAAAAATAATCAGGCACCACATTTCCACTTCAAGTTTTTGGCCAGCAAACATCTTAACATACTGTTGTGCATTAAACCACAGTTTTCCCAGAAGGAGCAGTGTAACGATCTAATCATCACATTTGCTATTTTTCTATCCTTTCTAGAATCACAGGTTAGATCCAGGGGTTTCTATTTGATCTTCCTTTCCTTTCAGAAATAGAAGTTGATTGTTTGGTTTTCTGAGGAGGGAACAGATGATTTTTTTCAGCTTATTCTTTGGAAATTAAGCTCCTTGGACTTTGAATAAAATGGCCTGCGGTTTCCCCGGGGCACTGGTGATTCAGAAACATCTTTTTTCCCAGGATAGTGCACATTCATGAGCTGCTTTGTATCTGGTGTCCTGTCGTGCAAACTGGGTCATTCTCCATGGTCTTCATTATTTAAAAGGAAGAGATTATTCTGATATATCATGAATAACAGTCTATAAATTATACGCTATATATCTAAATAACATATGCAAATAGTGGTTAAAAGGATTGATTCCAGAACTGGGCAGCCTAGTTTTATATCCCAGATTCAGCACTTAACTCGCTATGTCCAGGAGCAAGTTAGTTATCCTTTCTGTAACCTCATACATAAGATGAAGACAATAATAGTCCCAATGTCATAGGTTTTTGTGAGGATTAAATGAGCTAATACACATAAGGTGGCTGTGACAGCTGCACACAAAGTGCCCAGGAATGTCAGCTATTACCACTTATGATTTAATAGGAAAAATAAAGTCAGTAGTTGTCACTACTGTGTTTCTCCAAATGTGGCCTATCACTGTATCTCACTAAGGAAGGCATAATTTATTTATGACATTACATTCAGTTAATTAGATATATTTTGACATATTTACATAAGAACTTATCTCCATTTTCAGCAATCTATGTACTATGATGACATATGATTCTCAAAAATGTGGAAATGAAGCCACTTGATGTGTTTTGTAAGGATTGTAAGTTATTGGTTGTGAACAGATAACTGAATAGGTTTAACTAAATGTTTGTAAAAATTGAAATTATAACTGACAAGTTGTATAATGTGAAAGTATAGAGGATATATTAAATTGAAATTTCTTATCACTTTTGTTTAACTTTTTTACTGACTTTGAGACAATAGTAAAAAATATCTACTATCTAAAAGGGATAGTCCAGATTAAATTCTGTTCATAAGAGGTGTTTCTGGAGAACGAATCCCCTATAACGGAACTATTGATAGTACAGTAGACAGGCTCCATATGTCGAAAACCTGCTTTGGTGAGATGAGCTCAGTGCCTAGTAAGAGCTAGTATTAGCTATAACCATTCTAAACCCTTGCATGATCTTTGTCTGTATATGTAAAAAAATGTTTCACCTTTGTTAATTTCTTCATGCAAGATCTTATGTGAACCTCAATACACTGTAGTAATTCTATTTAAATTATTTTAACTTCATGCTTTCTGACACTTACTCCTTCTTTTCCATAATAAATAATGGATGACAATTTAGCTTTTATAACTCTTTGGAGAGCATGGTAATACAGTGATGGCCAATGACTGATTATGTTACTTAAAGACCAGTTTTCATTTTTTTCTTTTCTTTATTTTTAATCCAAACTTAATAAAAGCAATTAAACTTGAGGTTATTATGCTAGAAAAACTACTTTGATATTATTCTATTTAGGCATACAGTAATTGCAAAATTTCAAGTGTTTAATATATTAGAATGTAGAACTCATTGAACGAGTATGTCAGACTCATGAGTTTATACAAAATCTTACCTGTGGTTTAACATGTTCTTATTACCTGGTTTATGTAGTAGGTTCAGGGAAATTGGCTCTCCAGAATATTGGAAAACTATAATTAGAGATATTTTTCAGGCAAATCTAGCCATATATTCTGCTGTCTTCACAGGAACAAGGATGTGGTGTATCTGATGCTGAGTGTGCTTCCGTGTACATGAGCATGTCCTTCATTAAACTGCTAGTCCACACTTTGTTTCAAATGGTGACATAAACTCAGAGTATGAATGGATAGTGGTATAGCGAAGGCTGAGTTTTCCAAGTTTTCCAGACTTGGTAAAATCTGACCATCCTTGGACAGTGTCACCAAGAGCTCAATGCCCTTCCTGGGTACTACAGAGACCAAAGTGCTGAGATCCACTGCATGTGCTCCTTCTTATGTGGCTAATTAAATTGAATTGTTACAGAACAGACTGGGGTGAGGGGCAGGGTGAACGATATGCCCTGGAGATCCCCCACCCTGTGCTAGGTTTGCCTTGCCCACTGCCAGGGAAAGATGTCTCTCAATGCCAGAGATTGGTGAAAAGGATAGGGATCATTTATTTAAAGAGTTATACAAACTTAAGAGTAATAACTTAATGTCTTCATTGAGATCCCAAAGTCCTTTAGAATACCCACAAATGCATAGTCCTTCTTTCCCCCTCTGCCCAGTCCAGGGTTCCATATCTCAGAAAAAGAAATCAAAGTCCGTGGCTCTTCTCTGCCCAAGCTGCACGGTTCCAAAAAGCCCCTCATGGCCGCCGAGCCTGGGTTTAAATTTCAGCGCCAATCTTTCTCACCACACCATTTCCAACTCCTCCCACAACTGGTCACAGCTGCCAGCATTCCTGTATTCTTCCAGCTTTACTGGGCTGATATAGTAAGTCCAGGCAGGCATGGCCCTGTGGCGTGGAGCCAATCATCTCCAAGCTCTTACACAGGCTCTGTAACCAGGGGGAGTTACCTCCCAGTTACTCCATGGGTTGAAGTCACTCCCATCCCCCTGGCTCAAAGCATGGCCACAGCTGTTTAACATATCTATGAAACCAGTCAAAGTTTATAGATATGGTAAATGACCATTCTAGAGGTTATCTGCAAAAGTGTTGCTATTCAAAATAACTTTCAATGGCCCTGCTCCATGCATCCCATCCCCCAGCTCAGACTTGTGGTGGTGAGGGCATCATATATATATATATATATTTTTTTTAATATTTCCTGGACACCAAGTTCTGGACCCCTATATAAATCCCTATGTGGGCCCTCCCCCGCCCAACCTTGGCTGCACCCTGTTACAGAATCATAATCTCACCTCACATTGCACATATAACGTAGGATGTTTTCTGTGAGCCCATAGTCCACCTGAAACAATGTTTAAAAAGTTTTTATTTTAGGAACAGGCTTGATCCCCATCCCTGATCAGAAATCTGGTTCCCATTGCTCTTGTATTCATCAATAAGCATGGATTGACTAGTGCTCTGATTAAAGATTAAAGTTATGAGGATAAAAGATCAAGGCTTTCTGCCTTTGGCAAATGAAATAAGGAAAAATTTTTTTTAAAAAAATACATTCCTGTCTAGAATGACTAGAATTAACTTTTATAGAGGATTCATCATTACAGAACTATTTTGGACTTGCCCATTGTGGAATAACTAGTCAATAACAGAAAATTTGGAGTTAGAGTGGACACCCTGACTGTTGTGGCTCAGTTGGTAGGGCATTGTCCTGCAAAACAAAAGGTTGCTGGTTCGATTCCTGGTCATGGCACAATCCTGGGTTGCAGGCGGGGCACTTGTGAGAGGCCACTGATGGATGTTTCTCCCACATATCAATGTTTCTCTCCCTCTTTTTCTCTCTCCCTTCCTCTCTCTCTAAAAATAAATAAAATGTTTTTAAATCAATAAATAAAAATATCACTATTATTGTTACCAGGCTGGGGACTGGCCCTGAGTGGGTCTGCCCAGAGCCAGCTGCAGAGTGTGGGTTCTTGACTTCGTGTAGGAAAGATTTCACAACACGAGTCCAGGTGACTATGAAGATACCTTTATTAAAGCTGGGGACAGTAAAACAAGGAAGGGTTTAGCATAGAAGAAGCAACGGGAGATCCTAGGCGGGGCTGCCTTAGCTCACTGGGAAGTCAGAGAAAAGGGGTCATTTGGGGAAAAGGGGCTCAGGGGATTAGCCTGGGATGAGCTGCCAGCTGCACACTGCCTTAGACTTTAGGAGACACACGGGAGTGAGGAAAGAAGTGGGGGCAGAAGAAGGGAATGGCTGGGGCTACTCCCCAGAGGGAGAGCTCAAGCTGGGTCCTTTGTCTTGAGGATTTTCTTTCTCTCTTGCAGATGGAAATCTAGGGGAGGTCTCAGGGAAGGGTTTCAGCAGAATATTCATCACTTCTCCAGGTGTGCCCTTTCAGGGTCATGGTCTCCACTGACTGGTCAGTGACAGAGTGAGGTATCTTTAGTCGTTGCAGTTGGTTCTGGCATCACCCATCTAGTTTTGCTGCTTTCTTGGCCTGGATGGGAAATACAATGGTGCCTAGATGTTATCTCAGGGAGGAAAGGCCAGAGGAGAAGAGGTTAGCCTGGGGGCAAGGCCCTTGTTTTTCCACTCTTGCCCCCTGCGAGGCACTCCCCACTGGTGACCATCTGCACCTGGCTATAAATTGCTTGACCATTGTGTTTGTGTTCAGCTCTCTGTCTTAGTTTCCCCGTTCTACTTGCCAAAGAATTTTCCTAGCTTCTTCCTATCCTGTTTCACTACCAGTACCCTTGGGTTATGCTAATGGCTCCACTTCTCATAAGGTTTCTGCTCAGAAAAGTTATTCACTTTTTTTTTGTGCTCAGAAAAGTTATTTAGCCTCAATTTTCTGACTCATACAATCCATAAGAGTAAAAATATCTCAAAGGATATATTGAGAGTTAAACTAAATCATAGCAGTAAAACTGGGCTTGACCTACAACATGTACTAAATAAAAATTAGCCATTAATATTTGTGTTTGAAATAGATATTACTATTCCTATTTTATAGGAAAGAAGGAGAATATTGGGAATCAGATAGCTTCACCCCTAGAGATGCACAGCTAGTATGTGGAAAGCGTCAGCAAGTACATCATTTTGAAAAGATTATAAAAACCTGTAACAGAAATTTACCATAATGAGTACCCGAATGTGGTCCACTAATCTTACATTATTCAAATTTGCATAGTCCATTGATACACGTGGTATTTTTCTCCCAGATCTTGAACATCAATTGTGTGTTTTTCTTATTTCCAATTTTAAACTTTGTAATATTTTACCATTTTAGTGTGTGTGTGTGTGTGTGTGTGTTGTGGTATGATCCTGAAGTCTTCTTGCCCCTTGAGCTCTAAACAAGATCAGCATCAAATCTTCCATGCTGGATACTCTTCTCAAGATTTCTCTAAACTCTCAGTGGTTCTTGCATCCTCATGGTCAACTTTGTCTCAACAAGTACAATTTTTTTCATTTTCTGCTTTGTGTCTCTCCTACGATGTGCACTCAAATGGGGAAATCAGTCTCTTTCTTAAGCATATAACACATGCACAGTTCCAGAAAAACAAAGATGCTCAGCAACGCGAATATAGCATCCTCTCCTAAATGCTGGGGCAGATGCAGAAATGGCCACAAGTTAAGACAGAACATTAGATGTCCCCAGTGTAGACTTTTTCATCTGTCTCAAAGGCCATTGTGCCTTGTTCCTTTTCTCCTTTATTCCCTACCATGCATTAAATCCTCATTAATTTCTAATTAAGGAGCAATTAATTTTGCTGTCTCTACTGCTTTCTCTCCTACTCACACATGTTCTCTTACTCGTATATTCCACTATGAGAACCCTATCAAGATATTTTCCAAATATTAGAGACATTTCTCTTTAAAAGGAACACACTAATCAGAGATTAACACATTCTACACGCTAAAATTGTAAGCCATCTTTGGAATAATAAGGTGTGGAATTAAATAAATAAAATTAAGAAAATGAAAGAAAGTAAAACTCACAATTGAGAAGGGCTTTTGCAGCAAAAGGGCTCCAAATCAGGGCTCAGAAATTCCTCTGAAAACATGTGTAACTCCTAGTGTATTTATTACCCCACATGCTGCTCACAGAAGGGCACCACAGTTAGAAACACAGGAACAGTTTCTTCCTGAAGCGAGCAGTCTTAAATACACAAAGCCCTGGTCTCAGATTAGTTGATTTATTAGGTAAAGGGCATTTCATTTTTATACAGAAGTGTTGATTCTGTATGTTCCAATTGGAATAAAATTTTTAAAAACATAGTCAATTTTATTTTCCAAAAACCAAAAAATAGGGTATTTGGTTGTACATTGAATAAAATTTTTATGTCAAGATGTTCAGTTCCTGAAAGCTCTGTGGCAGATTTTAAAATCCCAAATGTTTGGCTCCAGTAGGCATTTCTTCTGTGCAGGGCTTACATTTTGTGTTTATTCTCCGAATTTCGGCTATAGTTAACGGCTACACATAGTCCTGGAAAAATGTAGGTTATTTCAGGTTTTTTTAATTATCTTATCATCTAAAACAATAGGTACTCACTGTTTAAGGATTGCCCATTAAAATGAAATAATTGTTACTACTACTATTATTTTACTTTCATCTTATTTTTTTTTGCATCATTGTTCTCCTATGCTTTTTTTGTTAAATAATTATTACATTGGTGTCATTATGCTAATCATTCAGCCCTCTGTTTCCTCAGAGCTTTAAAAGGAAGTTAAAATAATTTTGCTTTTGGTGGCAGAAAGTCTTTAATTTTGAGTAGGTTAAATGTATAATCATAAAACCAAGAAAGTTTTGAGAATCCACTCCATTCCAGGTAATTGTACTAAGATACACCAGACAGCTAAGAAGCAATTTTTTTTCCTGACACATTTCTAGGACAATGATTCTAAAACCTGTTTAGGGGTTCATTCCATATTCATTATGTTTTGTGATTTATGTCACTGGGTATATTTGCTATTATTTTATCCTTATTGGAAGAAAAGTGGATTTTCTTACCCCCCTCCACATTCTCCAGATGCATGAAGACCAGGCTAATTTGCTTCTCCACCCTGTTTCTCCAAGCAAATCAATCTCCTTTTGGTTAAACTCTCTAGTAAATATTAACCTTGGCACCATTGCTAGATATAGGACTCTCTCCTAAACAAATGATGCAGAGAAAAACTAAACATGTAGAGGAAGTCTAATTATAAACTATTATCAGAGAATATTAACAAAACCTAACTTCAAAACTATAAAGTTTTAGTCATGGAGAGACAGTATGATTTTCTAGAAATGCAAAAGTTGACATTTGAAAGAATGTAATCGAAGCTCTTGCCATTCCCTCCTGGGTTCCAGACATAATGTGAGGCTGTTTTAAATCACGTTGACCTCCATGCCTCAGCGTCTTTGGAAAATTTGAAGTTGAGTGTTTAGTCTCTGAAAGCCTTTGTACTTCCCTTCTCACATGATGGAAATAAATTTTATATGGGCTTCATATTTTAGATATTTATCTTATTTATCTGGTTTTGGCTATTTGCTGACAGAGCATGGTTCTTGAATAACTGATAACATACTGCAAATGTACCCTGCTCCTTGGTACACAGGAAATGAGGATGCACACAGTGCCTGCCTCCATGAGTTAGCTCAATAAATTTGAATTGCTCATTAGAGTTCCAATGCCTCATTGTTGCCTATATGGGAACAGCTTAAGTGAATAGGAATCAGATGGAGGGTGGGGGAGGACACACAGAGATTTCACATAATTCCTGTTGCCAGAGAAACCATTTTCTTGCTGTCTGGGCATGCACCGAGCAACTTAGATCAACTGGAGGCTCAGCACAGCCCTTGCTGTGACTTCAGTAAAGACAACAAACAGAAGGGAGAAACTGCTTATAAAGAAAAGCAGAATGGAGTCTTAAAATGGTCTTGTAATTAGATGGTTTTGTAGACTTAGCTTTGAAACACCTTGTCCCTAAGATGGCTGATCCATCTGATTATGCATGTGTTTCTATGCCTCATATTGATTTATATTTCTTTGTCTGCCTCTGTCTAGAAGACCACATTTCATATGTGTTTATGTATCATTATACATATGCATATTTATGCAAGAATGCTCTTTATCTTTGTTCCTCTTTCTCTTCCTTCCTTCTTCCTCCTACACACACCCCCCACCTCACATCACACAGCTGTGCTGTGTTGAACACGGTGGGGGGGAATCTTCTCTGGGGGGTGGGGGACAGAAAGAAATATAGCAATAACAGTTTGCACACCCAAGACGAAAGAAATGACAGAAATTGAGGAAGCACAAGAGAGTATAAACTGTGAATTCCAGATGTGTTTATATTATAGTTGGATCTTTTCGATGAAAAATGATTTTTCATCACAAATATTAGAAAATCAGTGAAGTGTATATGGACTAAAATGTTCTAAACACTCAGTTCCCCATACCTTCCTCCCCATATTTTTAGTGTGTAAAGTATATACTGATTTTATTTCTGATACTATATAAGAAAAACAAGTATTAGTGCTAAGAAAATAAATTTATCTCTGAGATTGGATAAAAAGTATAATGGGTAGACATACACATTTTTTACATTGGTGGGTACAGGATAGTTAACAATGAACAATTAATACTATAACAATAATAATGAGAAATTATGTGGTCTGTACTCTGGTACAGTGATATAAGGGGTCTGGAAAAAGGAAATTATCCCGAAATTCCAAACAGACAGGCTCAGTTAAGGTAAAGGTTGACTTTTGTCAGGAAAGATACTGGCCCAGAACATGAATACATGGCATGACTCGCTTTTAGTTAGGAAGTTTTAATTTCTGATCATTCTGTGTGGTTACTTTAGGTCTCTGAGTTCGTAAGGCCCGCCATACAAACTTCTCCTGAGTTTGTCAGATTTGATGTGGAGCTCCTTTTTTATCCACAAAATGTTTATTGAAGAAAGAACCAATGAATGAAACAAAACTTTAACCCAAAGGAATAACTATTATACACAAGATAACATTATAAACTGGAGTATGTTTGGAGATGAAATTCAAGGTTTCGAATTGCCTTCTCACAGAAACCATAGAACACATTTCACATTTTTAGATATTCTAAGAATAAAATATGGCAATATTGAAAAAAGAAAATAACATGGAATAAGAACATCATGCTTTAAAATTACAGAAGAATTTTTGAGCAAATATCAGGAAAATTAATTTTGATTTTCTTTTCAATTCTTTCTGATTCTAGTCTATTTTTTTTCCTTTGCACACTCCATTCTTTCATTCCTGCAATGCTAAAATCTCTTTCTGCCTGAACAATTACCACATGCTAATTTCCCCTGCCCTGGGGATATGGCCTAATTTACATTCTTTTTAATGACCGACCTTCTTTAGTCAGACACAGGTAGAAAATCACTGATAGATTTTAAAGCATGTATACCAAAATTGTTTAGATTTTGTTTTGTTATGTCTTTTATTTATTCTTGCTTTCTATTTGCCTTAGAGGAGATGGAAGAATTTAAATTCTCTTTTGAGGTTTTTTTTTTTACCACTTTCTTTCTGCTTTTCATTCAGTTCTTTAAATCTCTCTTCTTGTCTTTTGTTTATCAATTGCACAGATCACAGTAGAAACAATCAAAGATCCTTGTGTAATAATGCCCATTATTTCTGAACGTAGATCTTGTCATTCAGTATGATTTCTGGTTTTGGTTTTACTAGCTAAAATATATATATTTCTTTTACCCTTTTATATATTTTGATGAAAACTATAATTGTTATGAAGGTCTCAATTCTAATTTCAGTGAACTGAAGGATTATGAGTTTTGTCACTGACTTCCTGCTGCAGTTTGCATAGCTGATTAGAAAAGGGAAAGTATTGCAGCCTTAGCTTGCACTGGTAATCAATGCCTTCTCGTGGTAGATCTTCTCCTGTTAGATCTAATCTTGCATTAGATTATAAATGCAATTGACAGAGGTGTCTATTATGAGCTATTAACAAATATAATCTTTATAAGTAGTTCCCATCATGTATAAGACAAGTCTAAATTTGTTTGGAAATAGCTCTTGAAGACACCCTGCTGTGGCATCCTCAGAGTGCCAGGCCAGAGTTCAGTGGGAGAGTCACACACTGAGCAAGTTTAGCCTGAAATGATGTGCATCACATCCAACCTTGACAATACACAACTCAGAGGTGTTTAGCCGTACTCTCTGTCGTCTAAGATAAATCGTGCTTCGCCATCAGTTCACATTGTCTCATTTCTGCTTCTCCTAACTCCAATTTGACTTGCAATCCAGTGGAGGGAGGTCTTAAAACCTAAACATGCGATTCCTTATTCTGTCTAAAGACCGGTGTGTATAAGACAGATAGAAAGCTTAGGACTCTTCAAGTCTTCAGGTCCCATATTTCTATTTGAATGCAAGTTCAAAAATACATTTCAAAGTCAAATATAAATGATGTTTGGATTACCCACCATTTTGGATTATACACACCACTGCTCCCATTACTACAGGTAATTAAGAGCTTTCTGATATGAAAAAGTATTTCCTTAAATGCCGACCCTCTCTTCTGTCAAACTTCCACAAGTACTTTAATAATCAAAGCCGACTGATTATAATTCCACCTCCTTTCCATACTCAGTCTCTAGAGGAGATATTCAAAAGCAGTAACATCCTACAAAGCACTTAGGAAGAGAGAGAGAAGTTAGAGACCTGAATAATGAAAATTCCATATCAGTTCTTGATAATGAAAAGTTTTCAACTGAATATTGCCAAAGGTCGTATCAGAAAATATAGTCTTAGAGAAAAAATGAATAAAGTAAAAATAACCTAGCAATATATAGACATGACAAAATTATAAGCAGAAGCACACTATAACGATAATATCATCCACCCATTCTACTCCAGCCGTTGCTTTCACAAATGAAGAAACGAGGACATTGTAAAACACTCTTCCCAGGCAATAGCAACCCCTCTTCTCTGTGGCCCCTATATCTTGCTCATATTTCTAATATTACTTTATTTCGAATATTACTGTTACTTGGACTCTTCTGTGACTATCAGTTAGTCTCTGATGCCTCTTCTAGCCTAATGCCAGGTAGGGGCTCAAACTGATTACCCTGAGCACTGGCACACACCTGGCTCACAATAGGAAATGAAAGCTTCCTGGGTTTGAGTCTAATTGAATTACATGCATAACCTTCAACATATATATTTTCTGTGAACTTAATACCTAAATGTGATCATGAATCTTGGTCCTTTATATGCCACAAAATTTTGTACTTACTTGATATTATCATCAATACATTAGATAGCATAGATAGAACTTACAAAATATAGCTATAATTTCTTTTTTGGGGGGGCTGGGTACTTTGAGCTTTATTGATGGTTCATGACAAGGTAGGGCTCCCTAAGCCACTCCCCTCTTCAGGGGGTCTGGGATGGAAACTGGAAGTCAGAAGATTCTCATCGTGTTGGGGCATTGATTTGGGGCAAGGAATCCCCGGCAGCCAAGGGCTTCTCTTCCTGTCACAGGGGCTGGTGGCCCAAGGTTCTCTTATTTCTTGGAAGCCATGTAGCCCATGAGGTCCCTGTTGCTTTAGCCAAATTCACTGTCATACCAGGAAATGAGTTTAACAAAGTGGTCACTGAGGACAGTGCCAGCCCCAGCATCAAAGATGTAGGAGTAGTTGTCACTGTTAAAGTCACAGGAAACAACCTGGTCCTCAGTATAGCCCAGGATGCACTTGATGGGGCCTTCTGATGGCTGCTTCACTATGTTCTGGATGTCATCATATTTGGCGGCTTTCTCCAGGTGGCAGGTCACATCCATAACTGACATGTGGGGATGGGGACAGGGAAGGTCATGCCATTGAGCTTCCCATTCAGTTCAAGGATGACCTTGCCCACAGCCTTGGCAGCACCATTAGAAGCAGGGATGATGTTCCCAGCAGCCCTTCAGCCATCACACCACAGCTTCTCACAGGGGTGATCCATGGTCTTCTGGGTGGCAGTGATGACATGGACTGTGATCATCAGTCCCTTCATGATTCCAAAGTTGTCATGGATGATGTTGGCCAGGGCGGGCTAAGCAGTTGGTGGTGCAGAAGGCATTGCTGACAATGTTCATGGACTTGTCATACTTGTCATGGTTCACACCCATCACAAACATGGGGACATCTGCAGAAGGGACAAAGAGGATGATCCTCTTGGCTCTACCCTTCAAGTGAACCTCAGCCTTCTCCATGGTAGTGAAGACACCAGTGGACTCCACAATGTATTCAGCACCAGCATCACCTCATTTGATGTTGGAGGGATCTCATTCCTGAAAGATGGAGACTCCATTGGACTCCAGTGGACTCTCCACTGATGAAAAGCTTCCTGTTCTCTGCTTGACTGTTCCTTCAAAACTTGCCATGAGTAGACTCATACTGAAATATGAAGACCATGTAGTTAAAGTAAATGAAGGGATCATTGATGGCGATAATATTCACTTTGCCAGAGTAAAAAGCAGCCCTGGTGACCAGGCGCCCAACACGGCCAAATCCATTCACTCCCACCTTCACCGTCATGTCTCAGGGTTGAAGCTGGCACTGCGCAGGAAGACACAGCTGTCTGTCGAATTGGAGGAGCAGAGAGCCTTAGCTAGAATTTCAATTGCTGAATTAATTATATCCTCAGAGCTCACCTATAAAGCATTTATTGATTTTGTTTTAAAGATGTGCTGTAAGTATTTTCTAGATGATAACAGCATGATCTTTTGATTTAGTTTGCAGGCTTAGACCCAGATTCCTTCGGTAATAGTCGTCAATCTTGCATAGCATGGATGGCACTATTTGAAATTACAAGTAAGAGCAATTACTATGGATTGACAAATCATGTGACTCTGAAGTTTTTCTCTCTTTTGACTTTCAAGAGTGGCACCTGTTTTTGAGTCAAGTGGCACTAATTTTTCTGGCAATATTCTGTAACTTATGAGTATTTTTATCTGCTGAGTAAGCTTTTATCTTGCCCCCAGCTCCCATCTTCCTTTGATCACTATGGTTCACATGATGCTGTAACCCCTCTTGCAATGTTCCTTTGAAGAGTTTGGCTAGCATTAGCTAATCACTAACAGATAAAACCCCGGATTCACCCAGAGATTAAATTTGTATCCTCATCATTACATCATAGTTCATTCCTCTGAGAATGGGCCAAGAGTTGCAGTCTTTGATGTGGCTAATATAGCTTGATTTGGTATTCATTACCTACTCCCCTTCCCCAAACCACAGGATGCTGAGCACACCTAGTTCTAGGGCCCGAAAACCTACAGGGTACTTGCACTCAAAGAGGGTTATGACAGGCAGACATAAGATTTAAAGTTAGCCAGAATCCTGATTTTGATGGTTATCTAGCTATGTGTATTTGGGCTACTTACTGACTTCTCTGAGTTTCACTTTCCACTTTCATAAAATGTGTGTGATCTTATCTCCTGTGAAGATTAAATAAAATGCACTTATGGTATAGTAATGTGCTTATTAGCAGAAATAACCATTCTATTAGCAATGGTAACTTAGCATAAGGTCACTCTCATGAAAGACTCCTTTCTTCTTTAGGGCTAAATTCACTCTCCTGGGTACATTAATGACTTAGAAAGTTCTGTTTTAATGCTTGATGACTTCTTGGTTTCTAATCCAAGAAAGAGTCATGTAAATACCGTGTTCATCTGGCTGGATTTAGGATTGACGTAAAAGAAACTTGTGGTGTGGAGGCAATACTGGGAAGTAATGAGTAAGCACAACTTTTGTCTGTAATCCAAGTTACCAAGGATGGGGGCGAAAAGTCAGTGCCAAAGGGTCATGTGTAAATGCCAGGAGCCAAGCACAGAAGTCATTGAAAACAGCATCTGAAGATGAGCAATCAGGAAATAGCTCAGGTATGAACATAAATTCTGCTGGATAACCATCTTTTTCCAGGGCTATTTTTAACTCAGCACCCGAGAACATAAAAGTCATTGAGGACTGAAATAGTAAATGGAATTTGTACTGGGTGTTGTACCTTGTTTTGGTGTCGGAGTAGTTGAAAAATAAATGTGAATGGAAGTGATAGCCATAGACATGGGGAAAGTATGAGGACTGCTCTAGTGGAGAAGCAGCCGACCTAGGCCCAGAGATGTCTGAGACGACCTCCTGTGGAAGAGGACATCTCAGGTAAGTGTTGAAGGGCATGTAGGAGCTTAGAAGACACAGGGATAAAGGGCATTCTGGCACAGAAATGAAACCTTGCAGAAATACAAAGAAATTCATCTACAAAGCAGAATGGCAAGAATTCATCCTCTGAAGCATGGACTGTGTGTGTTTGTGTGTGTTTGTGTGTTATAGGTGGGAAAGGGAGGCCTGGGGTACTGGGGGGAGAAACCAGGCTGCTGTGGCCAGTCAAGTCTGTCTCATCAGAGCCTTTGTCTGTTATGGTTAAGATCTGAGATTTTAGTCTGAAAATAGTTGGGAACTTTTGAGAAGTATTAAGCAGGGTAGCAAGATGATGAGATTTATTTTTTCTAAAGATCAACATCTTGGCAGTGTAGAGTGAATTGGATGAAGGAGACTTAATAGTCTTTTGCAAAAGTAAAGTGAGATGTGATGCGGTTTTAACTGGTTTGTTAACAGCAGGGACAGAAAGCAAGAGACAGGTGGGAAAGATTTATAATAGGAAAGAGTTTGACTCAGTCATTTCATAAAAAAGTAGAACATGGAACCAAAAGAATGTATTATAAAGTACTTTACAAGAGTATTAGAAGAGACTCAAAATCATGTACATGCTGTGTAGACATCTACTCCTGGCTCTGGTAATTATTATTTATGAGACTTAAGGTTTACTCATTCATGAAATGGAGTTCATAATACCTGTCTTAAATGGCTGATGAAGGCAAGCTAACATATATAAATATGGTTTTTCACATAGCCAGCATTCAATAAATAGTCAGATATTATCAGTACTATTAAAAGTTCACTTAAATTACAGAGGGCTCATTCAGTGACACTTCATTAAATTTCTTTTTCTAAACATGCTTCCTTATTATGTCCCAAAGGGATAATATGTCATCTAGTATGAAATGAATTAATATGTTCAAAGCACTTAAAAAATTCTTGGCCTACAATGGGCACTACATGCTCATTAACTTAAACAGTTAAGTAAATAAATATCTAGCCAGTTATTGTGAACTTCCAGTTACTCCATCATGCTGAGAAACCAGAAAAGGGTCTGATTCTCCTTGAAAGATAGTGGCTCCAGAATTAGAGACAATTTTATCGATAACCTAAACTCATTGTCAAGTTCACTTATCAGGATGTAAACCTTAAAGTGGATGTGGCGATAAGACCACTTTCTGGCTGAGTTTTAGAAATGATTTTCAGTTTGTTCAAAGAAAACCATGGGTGTGGATGCATTCAAAGGAATACAATTTTAGTTGACAGTGCAAATTGAAGGTAGCATTTGTTATGACTGTTGAATGAGAACTGAATTATCAATTTTCAGTCCTGTCAGTCTTCATCAATGGAAAGGGTGTATAGAACCCAGTTAATTCTTTCAAATTTTGCTTCAATCCAAGATATATCAATATATTACTTCATCTTGATAAATTTTCAAAGAAGCATTATGTATAGGTGGGTACAGATTAAGAAGAAAAAGTACTGTTGATTGTTAAGAAGTAATGGACCAACCTTTACTTACATTTCACTTTTAAACAGTTATTCTTTCCATTTTGTTACATGAGAAGTATCTCACACCAGCCTGAATTAAGCTCCAAGGTGAAGGCCACAGTGTTTATGGGAGTAAAAGCAAGGTAGAGATTGCTTTTACCAAATAGTAATGAAATCTGGATATGTAAAAACAAGATTATCTCATTAAAGCAATAATAAACACACGAAAATATTAAGGACCAGATGGAAATTCAAGTAAGAGACTCTGTAATGGGATATAAGAATGCAAATTACCCAGGGAAGAGATTTTGCACATTTAAATGTAGTTGCTTGTATAATAAAAAGACATACATAAAATACAATCTGTTAAACTATTTGTGTTTGAATCATAAGGACTTCTAAGTAGAGAAACCACAATGCTTATCTCAGAATCACTGCCTCCAGGTATTACTCTTGCATTTAGAATGAGTATTAAGTAAAAAGTTTCTAGTACTATCGGGTATGACTTCGAATATTTTAGAGTCAGAGGTTATAATTACACTAAAAATCATGCTCAGGCAAATGCAATTACTGTAATTTCAAATTTCCCTTTCTAGTTCATTTTGAGGGTTGGTTCTACTTTTCCTTCCCTTAGTCCTACATTCTCCTGGTTTTTGTTTGTTTGTTTTTGCTAGTTTAATTTTGATATCTCAGTCACCACCAGTCATCTAAACACTTGCCTTCCTATTCCCCTGAATTTCCTTGGCTAGGTGGCTCTATAAAGTGGTAATAAACCCAGCTATGTTCAGATATAAGTGGGGGTTTCAGTAATTCTTAGTTCTTTGGTCATTTCAGAAGACATATTCCAGAGCTACAAGTGAGAATCCATGCAAAGGAGGCTAAAATATATTTCTGCACAGGTGCAGTCATTTCCATTGTATTCCAGGGTTCATTGTGTCAAAGGTACCACCACATCAGGGCCTGGTCAAGCCTGATTCATGACCCCATTGACCCTGAGCCTGCTTGCTCAAGTGTCCCTCAGTACATATTATTTTTAAATTATTTTGTATTTTTAATTAGGATTGACATACAATATATTAGTTTCAGGGATATACCCCAGTGATTAGACATTATATAACTTAATAAGTGATCATCCTGATAAATCTCATCATACCCACCCAACACCATACATAGTTATTAGAATACTATTGGCTATAATCCCTGTGTTGTACTTTATATCCCAGTAAGTACTCCGTAACCACCAACCTGTATTTCCTAATCCCTTCACCTTTTTCGCCCATCTCCCCAGCCTCCATCCAATCTGTCAACCATCAATGTGTATGTACTCTGTGCCTGTGATTACGTTTCTGTTCTGCTTGTTCCTTTATTTTGTTTTTCAGATTCCATTATGGATAGATATGTATGTATTTAGTGCCATTTTACTCATATTTTTGATATTTGTTTTTTCTTCTAAATGAAGACCTTTTAACATTTCATGTCATGCTGGTTTGGTGGTGATAAACTCCTTTGGCTTTTTCTTGTCTGGGAAGCTCCTTATATGTCCTTTGATTCTACACAGTAGTTTTGCTGGGTAAAGTAATTTTGGTTGTAGGTTCTTGCTTTTCATCACATTGACTACTTCTCGCCAATCCTTTTTTGTATTGAAATGTTTTTGTTGAGAAATCAGCTTACAGAAATCAGCTTATGGGAGCTCCCTTGTAGGGAACTAACTGGCTCTTCTCTTGCTTCTTTGTCTTTAAACTTTGACATTTGAACTATGATGTACCTTGGTGTGGGCCTCTATGGGTTCCTTTTGTTTGGGACTCTCCTAGCTTCCTGGAAGTGTATGTCTAGTTCCTTCACCAGGTTAGGGAAGTCCTCTGTCATTTTGAAAAATAGGCTTTCAATTTCTTGCTCTCTCTCTTCCCCTGCTGGCCCCCCATGATAAGAATGTTGATAAGCTTAAAATTGTCCCAGAGGATCCTTAGTCTATCTTTATATTTTGGATTCTTTTTTCTTTTCATTCTTCTCAATGGATGATTTTTGCTTCCTTATATTCAAAATCACTGATTTGATTCTTAGCTTCATCTACTCGACTCTTAATTCCCTATAAATTATTCTTCATTTCAGTTAGTAAATCCTTCATTTCTGAGTGGCTCTTTTTTATAGTTTCCATGTCCCTTTTGTGTGTGTGTGTGTGTGTGTGTGTGTGTGTGTGTGTGTGCTATGAAGTTCTAAGTTCATCTATGCTTCCCCTAAGTTCATTGAACATCTTTATAACCATTGTTTTGAACTTGGTATCTGGTAGTTTGCTTGCCTCCATTTCACTGAGTTATTTTTCTTTTATCTGTAGATTTCTCTTATTCTTTCATTTGGAATCTGTTTCTCTGTCTCATTTTAGCTGCTTCCCTGTGTTTGTTTCTAGGTATGAGCTTCTATGTCTCTCAGGCTTGGTAGAGTGGCCTAAACTAGTAGGTTTCCTGTAGGGTCTAGTAGCACAGCATCCCTGTTCACCTCAGCTGGACACTCCAGGTGTACCCCCCTTCCAGGCCTTGTGGACTGTGTACACTCTCCTGTTGTATTTGAGCCTTGA
>PVKM010010172.1:0-35388 GCA_004027735.1 Carollia perspicillata | reverse complement strand
TTTTTATTTTGATGAGATCCCATTTGTTTATTCTTTCCTTTATATCCCTTGCTCTGGGGGACGTGTCAGTAAAAATGTTGCTGCGTGAGATATCTGAGATTTTCCTGCCTATGTTCTCCTCTAGGATTTTAATGGTGTCACGGCTTATATTTAAGTCTTTTATCCATCTTGAATTTATTTTTGTGTATGGTGTAAGTTGGTGCTCGAGTTTCATTTTTTTGCACGTAGCTGTCCAGTTCTCCCAACACCATTTTTTGAAGAGACTATTTTTACTCCATTTTATGGTGTTGCCCCCTTTGTTGAATATAATTACTTATTCCCAGCTCCTTCTGGTTCTTAGATGAAATTAGCTGATAGTCTTCAGGGAACTGCTTTGTAGATAACTGGCTCCTTTTCTTTTGCTGCTTTTAAGATTCTCTCCTTATCTTTCACCTTGGGTAATGTAACTTTTATGTGCCTAGGCATGTTTCTCCCTGGTTCCAACTTCTTTGGGACTCTCAGCTTCCTGAACTTCCTGGAAGTCTATTTCCTTCACCAGATTGGGAAAGTTCTCCTTCATTATTCGCTAAACTAAGTTTTCAATTTCATGTTCTTCCTCGTCTCCTTCTGGAACCCCTATGATTTGGATATTGGAACATTTAAAGTCCCAGGGGTTCCTAAGACTTTCCTCATTTTTTTGAATTCTTGTTTCTTCATCTTTTCTGGTAATATTTATTTCTTCCATCCCTACAAAAACATTGATTTGAGTCCTGGTTTCTTTCATTTTACTGTTGTTTCCCTGTATATTTTTCTTTATTTCACTTTGCATAGCCTTCACTTTTTCCTCTACTTTGTAACCATACTAGCCAGTTATGTGAGCATCCTGATTACCAATGTTTTGGGCTATTAATTTTATAGTTTAGCTACCTCTTCATTGCTTAGTTCTGTTTTTGGAGTTTTGACCTGTTCTTTCATTTTGGCCATATATCTTTGTATCAGTGCAGCTTTTACATTGTAAGGTGAAGAGCCTTAGGAATTTGCCATGGCAGAGTAACCCATGTCCATGCATTGTGCTGCTATATGTGGGGGATGGTTCAGAGAGGGAACAATGCCACTTGCTCAGCTTTCATCTGGTTTTCAGTCACTACCCTTGCTACCCAAAAGCAAATAGGGCTCTTCTGGTGCTGATACTTTGATGTGTGGATTTGTGTACATTGTAGGACTTTGTGTGTCTCTACAGTGAACTTTCCTGTGAGGCTGGGAGTTTCATCCACTACCTCAAACCCCACAAGTTTTACAACTAGAGGTTTCAATTCTTCAGTTTCCCATGCTGGGACCCTGGATTGAGCAGTTTGTCCACTCCCCAGTTGTCCCCCACCCCCGTGCCAGTTTATCTGCAGGCAAATGAGAGATGACTTAGTCCATCACCCAATGCCTCACCCTCCCAGTCCTCTAGCAGCCACTTTGTTGCACATTCTCTCCACCCTGGATGCCTCTCTCTGCCCCTCCTACCTGTCTGAATGAATGTTTCTTTGTTTGTAAATTTGTTGTTCTTCTTTTGGTTGTATGAGGAGGCAAAGTGTATCTACCTGCACTTCGACCTTGGCTAGAAGTTTAATTTTTACTTTTTTGAGGAAATCGCATACTATTTTCCACAGTGGCTGCATCAGTCTTCATTCCCATCAATATTGTACTAGTATTACCTTTTCTCCACAAACTTGCCAATACTATTTTGTTGACTTGTTTATGATGGACATTTTGACTGGTGTGAAATAGTATCTCATTGTGGTTTTAATTTCCATCTCTCTGATGGCTAGTGATACTGAGTATCCTTTCTTATGTTTATGGGCATTCTGTATGTCCTCCCTGGAGAAGCATCTGTTCAGGTTCGTTGGTCATTTTTTAATTGTTTTCTTTGTCTTCTTAGAGTGGAGACATATGAGTTCTCTATATATTTTAGAGATCAAACCCTTGTTTGAGATACCATTGGCAAATATATTTTCTCATACATTCAGTTCCCTTTTCATTTCACTGATGTTTTCTTTAACCATACAGAATAATTTTTAATTTGATGTAGTCTCATTTGTTTATTTTTTCCTTTATATCTCTTGCTTTAGGGGACATATTGGTGAACATATTGTAGGGTGGAATCTGAGATTTTACTGCCTACATTCTCTTCTAGAACTGTTATGGTTTCATGACTTACATTTAAGTCATTTATCGATCTTGAGATTATTTTTGTGTATGGTTTATGTTGGTGGTCGAGTTTCATTTTTGGGGGTGTGTAGCTGTCCAGATCTCCCAATACCATTTGTTGAAAAGGCTATATTTTACTCTATTTTTAGCTCCTGTGCCCTTTGTTGAATATGAATTGACCATAGAGACATGGGTTTATTTCTGGGCTCTCTGTTCTTTTCCACTGGCTTATGTGTCTGTCCTCATGCCAGTACTAGCCTGTTTTGATTACTGTTGCTTTGTAATATAGTTTGATATCTGGTATTGTGATCTTTGCTACCTTGTTCTTCTTTCTCAAAATTGCCGAGGCTCTTCAGGGTCACTTACAGATTCATACAAATTTTTGAAACATTTGTCTATATATGTGAAATACGTCATTGGCATTTTAATAGGGATCACATTGAATCTATAGATTGCTTTGGATAGTGTGGACATTTTACAATGTTAATTCTTCCACTCCGTGAACATGGTATATGCTTCCACTTCCTTAATTTTTTTCTTCAGTGTTGTATATTTTTTTGAGTACAAGTCTTTTACCTCCTTGATTAGGTTTATTTCTAGGTACTTTATTCTTCTTGTTGCTATAGCAAATTGGACTTTTTTCCTAATTTCTGCCTCTGCTATTTCATTGTTGGTGTATAAAAATGCCTTCCATTTCTGATTATTGACTTTGTATCCCACTGTGTTGCCAAGTTCACTTATTATGTTGAGTAGTTTTGTTTGTTTGTTAGAATCTCTAGGGTTTTCTCTGTACACTCTCATGTCATCTGCAAGCAGTGACAGCTTTACTTTCTCTTTTCCAGCTTGAATGCCTTTTATTTCTTTTTCATGTCTGATCACTATGTCTAGAACATTCAATATTATGCTGATTAGAAGTACTGAAAGTGGACACCCTTGTCTTTTGCCTGATCTTAGGGAGAAATCTTTCAGTTTTTGCCCTCTGTGATCATTAGTGCTATTCCTTAGTGCCATCCAAATAACCAGGCCCTGACAGGCTCTGACAGAATGCTTGAATAACCTTGAGATCTTTCAAATTAGTGGAAAGAGCTGGATGACAGCATTCATTATCTGGTTCGACTTCACAGTCAAGTAGCCTAGTTAGGACTCTGTAGTCTTTCAGACTCTCAATGAGTGTGGATTAATGATAGAGCTCCAAATGTAATGAGAAAACCAAATGATTTATTTGTAATTGAAGTAGAAACCAAGCTGTCTGAAATCAGCGAATAAGGGTGTGAGTGAAATTCTATAGTTTTATTTCTATACTCCCAAAATAAGTTTCAGCTGTGATTGCCAGATTAGGGCAACCTGGACAGCAAGAATTGTGGATATGGGGCTCTTAGTAAAGCAATACGTGTGGTCAAGACTGATTCAAGCATTCTCCCAGCTGCACCTGCAGATATCAGCTGGACAGGGTTTGGGAGGAATGAAACACAATAACTGTGGAATTTCCATCAGATGAGTGCATTTTACAGCAAGCATAATGATTTTAAATTTTATCAAATACTGTCAGCACAGCCCTGGCTAGTGTGGCTCCATGGATTGAGTGCCAGTCTGAAAATCAAATGGTTGCCTGTTGGATTTCCAGTCAGAGCACATGCCTGGGCTGCAGGCCAAGTCCCCAGTAAGGAGCGTGCAAAAGGCAACCACACCTTGATGTCCCTCTCCCTCTTTTTCCTCCCTTCCTCTCTCTCTAAAAATAACTCAATAAAATATTTTTTAAAAATAAACAAATAAATTCTGTCAGCACATATCCAATACTTAAACATTCAATAAAGTCCCCACCATGGGGGGAAGTAGGATGAGAAGAGTAATTTTATTTATTTATTTTAAAATATTGCAGTTTATTCCATCACCATTAGTCCTCTAATACTCCACTCACCCCCAGCCCTACAATCACCATGCTGTTTTCCATGTCCATGGTCCTTATTCCTTTGGCTCAATCCCCCCACCCTTTATGCTCCCTCACCTTAGATGTCACCCTGCTCTCTATCTATGAGCTTGTCTCCATTTTCCTTTTTAGTTCAATTTGTTCATTAGATTCCACATGAGAATGAAATCATATGGTACCAGTCTTTCTCTGGCTGGCTTATTTCACTTAACATAATGCTCTCCAGGTCCATCCATACTTTCTCAAATGGTAAACTTTACTTCTTTTTTACAGCTGAGTAGTATTCCATGGTGTACATTCCCCATCATTGTTTTATCCACTCATCTATTGATGGACACTTGGCTACTTCCATATCTTGGTAATTATAAATAATGCTGCAATGAACAGAGGAGTTCTTATATTCAAGTTAGTGTTTTGGGTTCCTTCAGATATATTCCCAGAAGTGGGTTTGTTTGGTCAAAAGGCTTATTCATTTTTAATTTTTGAGGTATCTCCATACAACTTTCCAGAGTATTTGCACCAATTTGCATTCCCACTAACCTTACAAATGGCTTCTCTTTTCTCCATACCCTCACCATCACTTATTGTTTGTTGATTTATTGATGAGAGCATTCTGACAGGTGTGAAATAGTATCTCATTTTGGTGTTAATTTGCATTTCTCTGATGATTAGAGACATTGAGCATCTTTTCATATGTCTATTGGCCATCTGTATGTCCTCTTTGAAGAAGTGTCTTTTCAGATACTTTGTCCACTTTTTAATTGGGCTATTTGATTTTGGGGTGGTCAGATTTGTAATTTCTTTGTAAATATTGGATATCAATCCCTTATCTTATAAATATGTTCTCCCATTCTGTGGGTTGTCTTTTCATTTTGTTGATGTTTACTTTTGCATGTAGCCCCATTTGTTTATTTTTTCTTTGTTTTCCTTGCCTGTAGAAATTTATCCAATAAAATATTGTTACAAGCAATGTCCAATATGTTTTGCCTATGTTTTCTTCCATTATTTGTATGCTTTTTGATCTAACACTTAAGTCTTTAGTCCCTTTTGAATTTATTCTTGAGTGTAGTGTAAGAAGGTGGTCTAGTTTCATTTTTCCACATGTTTCCTGTTGGGAACCATTCTTCCTTGTTTCAAAAGCTGTAAACCCCCATGGCTAAACCTGAGTAAAAAGACCTTGGGGCCATAAGCCACTAAGGAGACAAAGCTTATCCTCCCAGCAGGCGTGCAGCCTCTGCCCACTTTACTTCACCCTTCTTGGGGTGAAGTCTCTCCTCTGAGAGAAGCCACCTTTCCTCCTCAAGCAGATTATGTCTTGGTAGACTTATCATCACCCTCGATGGCCAGAGGAACTTCATCCTGCTTTGCTGTCCACCACAGTTTCTTCCAATTTTCCCAATGCCATTAACTAATCAGTTATCTGGTTAGCTAATGATGGGTAAGATTTCTCAAGGGAGGGACAACCTAAGAAAGGCACAGTCACAAAGGGGTCATCAAGGAAGGACTCAGGGGACTATAGAAAAGGGGTGATGGACCTTCTCCCCTCAGCTTTGTCATAGCCTGATTCCTCATTCCATCTGTGAAAAGTCTCCTAATCTCTTGGCTGCCTGAATCCACCACCTGATTTTAAACCTGTAACAAGGCCAGAGGTGGGTGTGGCCCTGCGCTGGAATGGGTGGTTTCTGAGGGCAATCCAGCCTAAGAAAGAATGCATGAAATCCTGTGAAACCTGCTTTGCTAAGAGTAGCCTCAATTTAAAAAACAATGGTCCTAGCATAAAATGAGTTTTTTCCCAAAGTTTTATGGCCCTTTGGTCACTTTATCTATCTGACTCTGACTCAGAATAAGCCCTTATAGTTCTTTCAATGTTATCTATTGTTTGATCATTATTGCCTGACAGTGATTGATGACCTTTATGTATATGCCCTGTATTCCTATGCAAATTAAACCCAATAAAAACCAATTGAGGTAAAGGCTCAAGGCCCTTCTTTTCTGAGAGACTAGCCACCTTTCCTCCTCAAGCAGATTATGTCTTGGTAGACTTATCATCACCCTCGATGGCCAGGGGAACTTCATCCTGCTTTGCTGTCCACCACAGTTTCTTCCAATTTTCCCAACACCATTTATCAAATAAACACGCTTTAGTCCACTTTAGATGCTTGCTTACTGTTGGATATTAATTGATTACAAGGTGTGAGTTTATTATGTGCTATTCTGTTCTATTGATCTATGTGTATTTTTATGCCAGTGCCATGCTGTTTTGTTTACTATAGCTTTATATTATAGTTTGATATTTGGGTATCATGACTCCTCCAAGTTTGTTATTTCTCAGGATTGCTGTTGCTATGTGTGGCCTTTTGTGTTTCCACATAAATTTTTGAAATATTTGACTTAGTTCTGTGAGATACATCATTGGAATCTTGATAGAAATTGTGTTGAATCTATAGATTATTTGGGCAATATGGACATTTTAAAGATATGAATTCTTCCTATCAACAAACGTGTTATGTGCATAAACTTATTTGTACCTTCTTCAATTTTTTTCAGTTTCCCATAGTTTTCAGAATACAGGTCCTTTTCCTGCTTTTTTACATTTATTCTGAAGTGTTTTATTCTTTTAGAAGCAAATATTACTTGGATTAATTTCTTGATTTCCCTTTCTGTTAGTTTGGTATTGAAATATAAAAATACAACAGATTTCTCAATATTACTTTTGTATCCTGCTACTTTGCTAAATTCATTTATCAGTTATAATATTTTCTTGGTGGAATCTTTATGATTCTCTATATACATTATCATTTCATCTGCAAAAAAAGACAGTTTTACTATTTTCTTTACAATTTGGATACCTTTCATTTCTTCTGCCTGTCTGATAGCTGTGGTTAGGACTTCCAGTACTATGTTGACTAAGAGATGTGAAAGCAGTCATCTCTGTCTTGTTCCCCATTGTAAGGGGAAAACTTGTAGTTTTTCTCCATTGAGTATGATGCTGGCAGTGGGTTTGTCATGTATGATCTTTATTATATTTAGGTATGTTCCATTGATCCCACTTTGCTGAGGGATTTTGCCATAATTGGGTGCTGGATTTTCTGAAATGCTTTTAAGGCATCTATTGATAAGATCATGTGGATTTTTTAAAGCATATTTTATTGATTGTGCTATTACAATTGTATGGGGGAGCTTCATTCAGCAGAGCTCTCCTGGCTTCCACAGATAATAATAAATCTACCAAGATATGATCTGCTTGGGGAGAAAAGCCTGACCAATCAGAGGAGAATGTCCTTCAGCCTCTCTCTCAATGGGCTTTATTGAGTTTACCTTGAATAGGGATGCATATCAAAGAAATGCATCCATTTCTTTGCATCCATAGGAATACATATGGTTTAGAGATAAAATATATGGGATAATGGGGATCCATTTGAGTCAGGGTCTGGTAGACTGGATGATGTTAATCAGCTGTAAATCCTAGGAAAGCAAACTTATTTTGTGGTTGGATTCTTAACATTTAAATTGAGGTCATTCTTAGCAAAGCTGGTTTCACAGGATTTGATCCATTCTTTCTCAGGCCTGTTTGCTCCCCACCCCTTCTGGGAACCACCGTTTCTGGCACAAGGCTGCACTGTCCTTTGGCATTGCAACAGGAAAATGTTAAAGAGATTTGTGTATGAAAAAATATGATAAAAATATGAATAGTGAAATTACAACAAACTCACAACTATCAACAACTGAAACTAAAAATAAACAAAACAAAAACAAACTAAGCAAACAACTAGAACAGGAACAGAATCACAGAAACAGAGATTACATGGAGGGTTATCCTTGGGGAGGCAGAGGGGCTGGGCTTAATGGGGGAAAAGGTAATAGGAATAAGAGGCATAAATTGCAGGTACAAAATAGGCAGTGGGAGGTTAAAAATAGTATAGAAAATGTAAAAGCCAAAGAACTTATATGTATGATCCATAGACATGAACAAAGGGGAGTGGAATGCTGGTGGGAGGGGTGTAGCTGGGCAGAGGGGAATAAAGGGGAGATAAAAATAGAACAACTGTAATACCATAATCATTAAAATATATTTTTAAAATAAAATAAAACAAAATATATAATGAACTTACATAACTTCATACCAGGAAGACAAACAATCCAGTTAAAAAATGAGCAAAGTACCTGAATAGTCGCTTCTCCAAAGAGGATACATAGAGGACCCAGAGATATAGGAAAGGATGCTGAACATCACTAGCTATCAGAGAGAGGAAAATTAAAACCATAATGCGATACCACTTCACACAAGTCAGAATGGCTATCAAAAACAATTCAACAAACATGTGCTGATGAAGTTGTTGAGAAAAGGGCCCCTTATTGAACTGTTGGTAGGAATACAGACTGGTGCAGCTCCCTTGGAAAACAATATGGAATTGCCTCAAAAAGATAAAAGGGGAACTGCCTTTTGACCCGGCAATTCCACTGCTAGGATTATACCCTACGAATTCTGAAACACCAATTGAATAGAACCTGTACACCCCAATGTTCATAGCAGAATTATTTACAATAGCCAGGTGCTCAAAGCAGTGTAAGTACACTTCAGTGAAAGAGGTGATTAAACAACTATGACACATTTACGCAATGGCATACTATGCAGCAGAAAGAATGAAGGAACTCCTACCCTTTGAGATAATGTGAATGGAACTAGAAAGGATTATGGTAAGTGAAATAAGCCAGGTGGTGAAAGATTAATACCATATGATCTCACCTATAAGTGGACCCTAATCAACAGAACAAACAAATGAGCAAAATAGAAACAGAAACATGGAAATAAAGAACTGGTTGTGATCAGAGGGGAGGTTGAGAAGGATAATGGAAGAAAGGAGGGGAAGGGTCTTGTCAAGGAGTATGTATAAAGCATCCATGGACAAAAAGACAATGGGGGCTGGAGGATTGAATGTGGAAGGTGGGGGATGTTTAGGGTAGGGGAGAGTAATGGGGGAAAATTGGGGACAACTGTAATTGAACAAATTTTTAAACAAGCTTGTTACAATGTTCATGACACAGCATGATTATAATTAATTTTTTGTGTAAAATTATATATTAGCAGAAGAATACAGAAAATCTCATTGTTTGATGAAGTTATTCTAACATTTAATAGCTGAAGAAAATTTGTTGATTTACCATCTTGTGTCCTGTGGGAAATCTGGTATCTTCCCCAGTATTTCTGGGAATTCCGGACGGTTTGTTTTTTTATGCTCACTTTTGATTCTTGCTTCTTTCAACTCTTGTGTTCCACCTCTTCTGGTCCAAACAGCCCCTATTCCTTTACTGACATGCACCCCAGCTCATAGGATCCACAGTGTTAAGGGTGAAATAAGACAAATTCACACAGACTACAGAGTCTTGTAGAGGAAAAGGAATGGTATGTCCACTCTCTCAAAAGAAGAGCATGCTGATCCTTGCCTTGACAAGCTTTTATTGCTTTTCTGGGCACATTACATTGAGGACAGTCCTCATTTACTATGCGCAGGTTCGTTTTAGGTGGTTACCTTTTACAGAAAACAAAGGAGAGGATGCTGCTAATCACATCACAGAGAAGAATATTAGCAAATGCAAAGGGAAAAGTGGTTGAACTGGTTATACTCATCCTTGAAAGGTTTAGCATAGATTTTAGGAAGTTACTTTAAAGACATGCAGTAAATGTTTGCTGACTCAATTCAGGGTGAGGGAGTTTTAGCCAAAAACTAGTCTCAAAGTTGTCAAGGCACAATGCAGGTCTGATTCCCCATGGGGAAACCTATCTGTGGGCATGAATCCGGTGTTCCAGACCTCACTTTCCACTGTCTTTCCGAGTAGAAGCTGGGCCCAGTCCATGCAGAATGGTCTCCTATACTTTGTTTTCCTGACCATTTATTTATCCATTCAACAGGTACTGTTACAGACCCTCAGTTTATCATAGTTAAGGAAGAAGTCCCCACTCACATGGAGCTTACATTCTCACTCACAACATTTATGGGTGTGCTCCTGAAGACTCAAGTGAATGCAAGGGTATCCATTTGACATCTTTGTTCTTTAAATTTCTCCAATAACCTACTCAGGGAATATTTTACAGCCATCTTTCTCCACAGGTGCCACCCTATTACCAGGCTGCTCAACTGTTCGACTTTCAATTCATGTTTCTCTCTTTCTCTCTCTCTCCCTCCCTCCCTCCCTCTTCCTATATCTTTCATTAAATGCCTCATCCTACTCTTCCTTTTTTTTCTTCCAGAATAGTTTAGCTATTTTATTCATTTGTTTCCTTTTAATCACATGCTTTGGGCCTTATTATTTTCATCCCTAAGTGCTTAGCATGGCATTTATCTAATCAATTACAGTTCCTTTCCTAATGAAGATCCATAGTATTAGCTTTTAAAGTAATTAAGTCAAATACCTTACTGCATGGATTTTTGGATTTACAAAAATATATAGAGATATATAGATAGAATCATCCAAAAGTGATATTTATAGACTCTGTTGGTAGGGGTAATTTTATTTGTATTTCATTATTGATAACCTGCATTTTATATCTTGCAAAACAAGTGTACAATACTTAATAATTTTTAAAAGCAAACAAAAAACATAACCAAAAGCCTGAATGCTACATCTCATCTAATTAAAAGTAAAGTACAATATAATAAATCTCAATTTATCCTTTCAGGTTCAGAATGCAGTCTGATGTCCATAGTATTAGTAAATTGAAGTCAACTTCTTCATATTATATAATTTTAAAATAATTTCTTTAGCAAAATAAGTATAATTTTAAATATACACACACAATTTGGATATATACACATTAACCTATAGAAGAGTCAGACTAAACAGCTTTAAGTGATTTAATTTGGGCCTAAGAATTTGTATTTACTTTGAACCTTTTTATGTGGCTTTAATTTTTTGTAATCAGGTTCATGCATCACTATTATTTATAACGTTGAAAAGAAACAGTTACACAAAAACATACAACAGAATCTTCTCCAAAGTCATGTAAATTTATCTTTCATTAGAAAACATCCTTCATAGGTGATTTTTGGGGTTTGACTGTGTTACACATTAGTTCTTTAACGCAGTTTGATTAATCATAGAGTAATAAAAACAGATCTTGCTACTAACTAGTTATACAACCTTAGATAAGACATATCATATAAAATATATATTGCCATCTGTGAAATGAAAGGCTTGCACCATGTTGGGATGTATAATTCCCAGGTACAACATTTTTGGGCCTCCATTGAACATTAACTTAAAAATACATAATGGAATACAAAGAAGATCCTTGGCTGGTGTGGCTCAGTGGATTGAGTGCTGGCCTGTGAACTAAAGGGTCTCTGGTTTGATTCCCAATCAGGGCACATTCCTGGGTTGCAGGCCAGGTCCCCAGTAGGGGGTGTGTGAGAGGCAACCACACATTAATGTTTCTCTACCTCTCCTTCTTCCTTCCTTCTCTTCTCTGTATAAATAACTACATAAATCTTTTTTTAAAACATTTCACGCCCTGGCTGGTGAAGCTCAGTGGATTGAGCATGGGCCTGCCAACCAAAGAATGGCAGTTCGATTCCCAGTCAGGTCACATGCCTGGGTTGCAGGCCAGTTCCCAGCAGGGAATGCATAAGAGGCAACCATACATTGATATTTCTCTCCCTCTCTCCTTCCCTTCCTCTCTAAAGATAAATAAATAAAATCTTTAATAAAAATTTTTCACAAAAAATGCAATTTCTAAAAATAAATACAAAGAAGAATACATGTTATTGGATAGTGATACAAAGGCCTAGTTCTGTGAATAGGAAACAAGGATTCATTTCACTGAGAATTATTGAAGACCCACAATGCTTTGACACCCATGCAGTATATGGAATGCAGAACTGACATTATCCTAACCCTTCTTTGTCAAACATTTTCTATATACTTTGTGATTTTTTCTATGTCAAAAAGTAATCTTATTTTATAGAATTTGTGTATGAGATTTTATTTCCAACTAGCTGTGCTGGGCTGCATGTATTGTGTAGCCAAAAGGATGCTGAAGTATAGATGTGCGGAGCTCTCAGTGCCAAATATTTCCCGGTACTGATTGACTCGTAGGGTTTAAAGCTAACTCAAGGAAATGTCTGACACTTTGCAAAGTCATGGCTTTTCTTTTAGGTCAGTTTGAAAATCACCATGTTGCTTTAATCTTTTAAATAATACCCCTAATGACATGAAAGAATAACACTTCTTTAAGTGCCTGGGTTTGGCAGTAAAATATCTGGCCTCTCTTGTGCCCAAATTAAAACCTACATTTATATTGGGTCATTACTTTTATGAACATAATATGAGACACCCTGCTCAATACATAATATAAGGCACCCTTTAGTAGAAATGTACAGAACTCTAATTTGTAATGGAAATAAGGATGCCAAAAAGACATATTTTCCTTATTTAAAATTGCAGAGTATTTCAGAAATAATGTAGGCAACAGTTTTATAATAATCACTACCTACCATCCCAGCCAACTGAAATTCAAAAGGCTTCCCTGTATGTAGGAATGATGAGAAAACTCTTACAAGAAAAAAATTGTAAGTCTATATTTGGTCCAAGGGTATTGCTGTGGCTTCACATTTAGTTTCATAAGCCATGTTCCCCCTATTGTCTCTTCCATATGACAATCACTGCGGAATCTTCAAGCCATTTTTCAAGACTGCTTAATTTATTGTTCCAACTATACTCAAAGTATCTAAATCATAATGCTCTCATTCTGTCATGTTGGTTTAAAATGTATATTAGTATGTAGGGTTATTTTATTATTTAAAACATATCTCCCATATTGCTGTGTCTAATCTAAACAATCCTTAACAGCATCAAGCCAAAAGTAATTAGTTTTATACTTCTTATGTTAATTTTTCTTGCTTTACCAGTTAGTCTCAATGCAAATCTATTTTTATTAGATTAAAATCACTTCTATCCTTCTGTGCTAATAAAATTTTTCATAAAAATTCAAAGATGTGATATTGGCCTAAATAAATAGGAAGTAATTGAATGACAGGGCTGTTAAATGGGAACTCTTCAGACACCCAGCTTCTGTAACTTCTTCAAGTCCTTCAATGGAACTGACTCTGTCCTTTTGTGCCATGACATCTCCACAATAGACATATCTAGTATTAAGGCATTCATCTGCACATGACCCAAAGGGTCAAAACAGAATGCAGGCAAATTGTCTATTTCTTTAAAGGCAGAATTTCAGGGGGCTGACCAATCCAGTTCAGGACAATGACTGATGTTTTCTGCAGACAGAAATAAAGCAAATGAATAACAACTCCCAAAGTTTAGGTGCTGTTCACTGAACTTCATTAAACAATCAAATAATACCAGACGACTCAGCATCACATTGGTCCTTATGTTGGGAAAATGTTCACTCTCTCCCTCTCATTCATTAATGTCCCAGCCCCTCAGCAAGGAATTTCCCTAACATAGGAGAGTGTGTTAATTATAAGAAGGATGTTAATTGAGAGCAATCTGACATAAGGAGTACTCTAATAGGCTCAATATTAATAATTATATTTTGGGGAATAACATATTATACAAGGAGAATTCTAGAAGTGTCATTGAGGACATTTTTACTGAAGAGTTGAGGGGATGTTCTTTAAGATTCAAAACATCTTAAAGAGACTATGAAAATAGATGTGATGTTCAAAAGTTCTGGAGGCACTACAGTGACATATTTCTTTTTAGTTTTTTTAAACTGTGGTAAAATACACATTACATTTACCATCTTAACTATTTTTAAGTGTCCAGTCCATTTACATCAAGTTCATTCACATTGGTGTGCTATCATCACCACCATCATCATGAAACTCTTTTTATCTTGCAAAACTGAAACTGTACCCATAAACAAAAATTTTTCTTTCCATCCTCCCCACTACAATCCCTGTTAATAACTATTCTACTTTCTGTCTCTATAAATTTGACTACTCTAGCCATCTCACATAAGTGAAATTATACAATAGTCTTTTTCTTACTTACTCATTTTACTTAGCATCAAGTTCTCCAGATTAATCCATGTTTTAGCATGTGCCAAAATTATGTGCTAGAGAAGAGTTTCTGAGATACCATGAAGGTCCTATTAAAGATAGTTTAGCTTTCTGGACAGATAACAAAAGCGACCAGAAAAGCCACATGACATAATTGCTATTTCATTGGGAAGCAAAAATACAGCACTCATTTAATGAATTTTCTTGGTTACTTGTGGTTTTGATATTTTTTTTGCTAGTGATAATTACTAGTTTAAAATAAACAAAATTTTGACAGGAGAGGTTCTCTCTTAAAACACCTGGCACACTTAATTATATCCTATTTTTAAATATTGTATCTATTTTATGAGAGAGGAGAAGGGAGGGAGATAGAGAGGGAAAGAAATATCAATTAGTTGCCTCATGCACACCCCCAACGTGGTACCTGGACTACAACCCAGGCATGTGTCCTGACTGGGAATTAAAGTACTGACCTTTGTTTGCAGGCCAGTGCTCAATCCACTGAGCCATGCCAGACAGGGCAGTAAGATCCTATGGTGTAAATTCCATGTGGTCCAATGGAAGTTAACCTTGCAAAGATGTATAAAATCCTGTAGAATTTTGGTGTGTTATGGGTGAAAAGTGGTGCTTTAATAGAATCACAATGAAAATTTTACACTTTTCAAAACACCTTTTATTTTTAGAGACTTTGTAAATACCGCCAAAACAGTTCATTGCAGGCTAATGCAAAGATTTTCTGCTTGCTATAACATCATACACTGCCATTTGAAAACCCTTTCTTAATCTTCTCATTATTTTCTGTCTTATCTATATTTGTCATTTTCCTCTCAAAGTCAATTCTGCTCCTTTCCATCTTCCTTACTCCTTGCTTAGCTTTGCCCAAACTTCATCCTGCCCTGGATCTCCCGGTGTCTTACAGCCATTGTGTAGCCCTTCTGGAGGCTCTGAAAAAAAGAGCAGATGTGAGTGGATCATCATATCCAGCTAATGTAATTGTAGACTCTCTCAATCATGCAAATGGATAAGTCAGAATAACAGTAAAATGAATTAGGTTACAATGAAGTATAATAGACAAAAAAACATACAGATAGAATGTTCTTGCTAGTAAAAGAAAATTTCAAATGGCTATATTTCTCTTAAGAAGATTAATTCCTATTTTGTATCTTTAAGGAATTTAATGTGCTAAGTAAGGCAAACAGTTACAGGTGACATAAATTTCACCGTATTACAGATATATACCTGAAAAGCTAAATATTTTCAGTGAGTATTTTCACTGGGTTCTTTTCTCCCTTGAGCTTCATGGATCTTTGGATTTCTCCATGATTTTAATTGCATTCTATGATATAATCTGGATCGTTCTGCATCTATGCTGATAATAATGTGAAAATGCCTTAAACAGCATGAGAGCATTTCCACACATTTTAATTATATTTATTTGGGTGACATTGGTTAATAAAACTATATAGGTTTCAAGTATACAATTCTATGATACATCATCAGTATATTGCAAACACATGATCCACACATTTTTAATAGCTGAAGATTTTGATTACAGCCAATTGAAATCCTAAGTCACCAAAGCACTAGGTGTTCAGATGAAAGAAAGGGCTGCTACTGGGTATATATAGAAGTGATGGCTTTATCTCTTTCCCTCTTTCTCTACACACACACACACACACACACACACACACACACACACACACACACACAGAGCTTCTTTCCACTTAAGCTGGGCAATCATAGGCAAACATATTTGTTTACCTTTCTTGCCCTTTTTCTCTCTCTCTAAAATGAAGACTAAGTGACCTCTAAGATGCCTTCTGACAATAACATTCTTTGTTTCAAAGTCTATGAATAACCATGACACTACTATTCATATTGTTACTTCACTTTTAAAATGACCTAACTTCTGGGAAAGAGAGTTTGATGACTGTTGTAAGAATCCCTTCCTGGGAATGAGATGAGCCATTTTCACAATGAATATTATTTTATACAGTTAGCTTTCAAAGAAGCAATGTACTTGATGGGTTGGTAAATTAAAGGATACCGTTGTGATAAGAAAATTAATGGTTAACATGTATGGCCATTTACAAAATCCATTCTACATTGATAAGTTCTCAAGCATAGTCTTGAAAATTCCAGTAAAGGGTTAGATTTCTGTTATACAGAGGGACATCTTAAAAGTGAATGTAAGTAAATGGAGATATTGGGCTATAGGTGATGTATTTAATTCTAATTTGTATGTACTGATCACACTATAAAGCTAGCTGACTATGGTTCATTTACACAAGGGAATACTATGCAGCAGAAAGAAAGACGAAAACCCTACCCTTCATGACAGCATAGGTGGATCTGGAAAGCATTATTCTAAGTGAAATAAGTCAGGAAGTGAAAGACAACTACCATATGATCTCACCTATAAGTGGAACCTAATCAATAAAACATACAAGCAAGCAAAATACAATCAGAGACATTGAAATAAAGAAATTTACAGTAACCAGAGGAGAGGAGAGAAAGCAATAATAGAGGAAAATAGGGGAAGGGTCGTCAAAGCACATGTATAAAGGACACATAAACAAAGCCAAAAGAGGGTAGATTTGAGTGTGGGATGCAGGGAGGAGTGGAGTGGAGGGGCATGATGGGAAGTTGAGACAACTATACTTGAACAACAATAAAAAATAAAACCAGCTGAAAATATTTCATTTACTTTAAAAGAGTGAATGGAAATTATATTTTTTAAATAAAAAATGCCAAAATTTTAAAATGCCAAAGGTTAAAGATAAAGAGAGAATCATAAAATCAGCAAGAGAAAAACAGGTAACGAAAGTGAGTTCCCATAAGACTGTCAGCTAATTTCTCAAAAGGAACTTTGCAAGCTAGAAGAGACTGGCAAAAGTATTCAAAGTCATAAAAAAAAGGAACCTAGAGCCAAGATTGCTCTACGTAGGAAAGCTATAATTTATAATCAAAGGAAAGTTAAAGAATTTCCCAGGCAAGAAAAAACCGAGTTCATCATCACCAAACCATTATTATATGAAAGGTTAAAGGGACTTGCTATAAAAGTCAAAATGTCTGTGAAGTAGAAATATTTCAGTGGTACAATTGATGCATAATCAATTATGGTAGAAAGGCCAGGAAGTTTTCTCAGGCCTCCACATAATGAGTGGTACTGATAACATAATGGCTAAGGACTTTAACACTATCTCTATATGTAACAATGATTTTCATTGGGCTATTGCTTAACTTGACCTCTAATATACTACTTTACTGGTGTTGTATTATACCAAAACAATTTTGGAAGAGATACTCTGCTGGAGGGCCAGTAGGATTAAAACTATGTGCCTCTCTGGTGAAGTGCCTGAATTCAGGGCTATATTGGAATAATAGATGGATCATGACTACTCTTTGCAATTCTCCCATTTAAGGATTTACTCTGTTCAACTCAGCTTTTGACAAAGATTGAGTGGCAGAGAGCTGGAGATCATTCTCTTTTGTGAACAGTTAGAGCTGTGCTGCATTGTATTGCATTTGAATTGATATACAACCAAACCTAGTTTTTACAAGTAGTGCAGTGTGAAATAACATAAACATATTTTTCTCAAAGAACAATATGATAAAGGCTCAGTTGAAATAAGGTAAAAAACTAAAGCTGGGTATCCAAGCTGGCAGCAGAATAGGTAGAAGGTATATTCACCTCCTTCCAGGAACAAACTGAAATTACAACTAAAATATTGAACAATAGTTAAGGGAGAAGCTCCCAGAAACATGGTTCTTCTCACTAATGCAGTAAAGAATTACAGGCCAGTAGGCCTACTAGTGTGCAAGCAAAATTTATTAATACTAAGTTCTAATAGGAAAGCAAAAGCAAGGGTGGCAAAAGCAGTATACCCACTTTGTGTGGCAAAAAGAGCCACGAGGGCCCAGAGGACAAGAGACCAAAAGGCTAAGAAAGTGAGTGTTTTGTTCTGAGGACTTAAGCAGTTGGTGGGGTGGGAATGAGGAAGTTACATTTTGATTGCCAGGTAAAGGTGGTGCTAGCTTCCCCCAGAAAGATGTGACTACCCAAATATAGGTATATATAGAGGTCTATTAGCCTGAATTGTTATTTTGCTCCAGACTTTATTTGTTCATTTTGCATACATGACAGGAGGCAGGCAATCAACCAAAATTGTTTATTTGATCTTTCTTTGGCCACTGTAGAACCCTCCTTTCCCCTCCTTCCAAGCCTTGAGATGAATACACAGTCTCAAGGTTTTTCTTTTTCCTGCCAGTGGAGATGATACACACAGACTTAAAGAGACTCCACCCCCACACACTATCATAGTTTCACTTATTGTTTTGAATGTCTGGCTGCCCTATCAAACCAAGTTCAGGATTTCTGGGTCAACATGTACATGAGCTTTTGCTTTTAGCCTCCTATGTTAAATTTTTGTTAGATTATAATGGTGAGGGCCCTGTCCTTATTTCCCCTCTGGCCACTCATTCCACCATAACATTCCTCCCTCAAGTAATAAGGATCCAAATCTTTGGAGACTTTGGGCTCAGGGTTGCTAGGTCAATAATGAGATGTGTCTCCCTCCTCCTCCATGCCTTAGTTTGCACTTGGTCCTACTTAGCATCCCCCCCTCAAGCCTTTGGAACCTAAATTTTTGGAGCTTTGGTGTGATGACCACTCTGGCTTGTCCTTGTTGTAAAAGGGATTTTAAACCTTCTTTGGGTTCTGTCTGCTTGCTAGCTATAAGTCATAGGAGGTGGAGGGAAGTGCCCTTTCATTGGTCCATCGTATATGCCCAGAGCCTGAGGTCCCAAAAGTCAACAGTTGTTTGTGACGATCACGTGTAGTCTTATGGCTTCTATTCTAGAAGAGATAAATTTAGTTAGTAAGTTGACAGAGAGTAACATTATTATTGTAACTAATAAAGGTGCTGTATGGTGGATCCAACACTTCATTCTTATCAGCTTTAAGGAAGAATGCATTGTCGACAGGACATCATAGTTTGGCAAGCTAATCTTCAGGGCCTTTAATATTTGAGATCTTTAGTAAGATTCTATACCTTGTTTGTAAGGATAGAAGGGGCTTATCAGGTGGACAGAAAAACCTGCAATGAACAAATATGTGCAAAATCTTTAATTCATATAACCACTGTAAACCAGTCCCTGATTCTGCAAGACTGTCTTTTGGGAAGACATCCAGTTGCAAGGCCTTTTTGGAAGTACATCTAACAGTGGCAATTTAACAGATTATTTTTTCTATAAATTGAGCAGCTTTGATGATATTAAAAACTTAGTTTCAACTTCCAAATAAAAATAAATTTAGAGGACAGTTACTTGCCCTAGTCTAATGTCCTTGAATCATGATTTTTCTCCCTGGGATCACACTTATTGTCATTAAAAGGACTGCATTAAGTCAGGTTTTAATTTTACATGTCTGTTTGCATAAACACAACAAGAATAGCAATTGTTCTTTAAGTCTCTTTTGCTGGAATTCACATAATGAACCATTAAACTGACTTTTTTAATAGTGAGAATTTTATATTTTGTACTTATTATTTTATTGTTCAAGTAGAGTTATCTCAATTTTCTCCCACCACTCCCCCCCTCACCAGTCACCACCACTTCCCACCCCTGGTTTCACCTTCCTTGGTTTTGTCCATGTGTCCTCTATAGATGTTCCTGAATACCCTTCTCACTGTTCCATCCATTACCCGTTCCTACCTCCTCTCTGGGTACTGTCAGTTTGTTCTTATTCCAGTGGCTCTAGTAATATTTTACTTACTTGTTTTTTTTGTTCATTAGTATCCACTTAAAGGTGAGATCATATGGTATTTCTCTTTCACAGCCTGGCTTATTACACTTAGCATAATGCTCTCCAGTTCCATCCATGCTGTACCAAAGGGTAGGCACTCCTTTCTTTCTACTGTATAGTATTCCATCATTAAGATGTCTACACTACACAAAGCAATTTATATAGTCAAAACAATCCTTATTACAGTATCAGTGACATATTTTACAGATATAGGACAGTTCAAAAATTTATATAGAACCATAAACAACCTCAAATAGCCACAGCAATTTTGAGAAAGAAGAACAAAGTAGAGGAATCACAATGCCTGATATCAAACTGGATTATAAGGCCACTGTAATCAAAATAGTCTGCTACTGGTATAAGACTAGACACATAGATCAATAGAACAGAATAGAGAGAGAAGAAATAAACCTAAGTATCTAAGTTCAATGAATATTCAACAAAGGAGGCAAAAGCATAACGTGTAATAAAAATAGCCACTCCAACAAATAGTGTTGGAAGATCTGTATAGGAAATGCAAAAAAATGAAACTTACACTATACACAAAAATACATTCAAAGTGGATAAAAGACTTAAATATAAGTCGTAACACCATACAAGTCTTATGTTCAGGAGAAGGAAAATCTCAGATATTCCACACAGCAATATTTTCAATAATATATCCTCTAGAGCAAGGGACATAAAGGAAAGAATAAACAAATAGGATCTCATCAAAATAAAAAGTTTCTGCATGGCTAAATAAAACAACATTATAATGAAAAGAGAACCAACCGTATGGGAAAACATATTTGCCAATGATACCTTGGACAAGAGCTTCATCTCCAAAATATATAAAGAGCTCACATAACTCTACTCCAGAAAGACAAAAACCCAAATAAAAAATGGGCAAATGACTTGAACAGATACCTCTCTAAGGAGGACATCCAGGAGGTCCAGAGACATATGAAAAAAATACTCAGCATCACTAACCATCAAAGAGATGCAAAATAAAACCACAATGAGATAACAATTTACATCGGTGAGAATGACCATCATAATCAAAGCAAAAAACAAGTGTTGGGTAGGTTGTGGAGAAAAGGGAACTATAGTGCACTGTTGGTGGGATTACAGTCTGGTGCAACCATTATGGAAAACACTATGGAATTTCCTCAGGAAACTAAACATGGAATTGTCTTTTAACCCAGCCATTCCACTACTGGGATTATATCCCAAGAACCCTGAAAAACCAATCCAAAAGAACCTATGCAACCCAACGTTCATAGCAGCACAATTTACAATAGCCAAGTGTTGGAAGCAACCTAAGTGCCCATCAGTAAATTAATGGATCAAAAAACTATGGTACATTTACACAATGGTATTCTCTGTAGTAGGGAGAAAGAAGGTGCTCCTACCCTTTGCAACAGCATGGATGAAACTGGGGAACATTATGCTAAGTGAAATAAGCCAAGCAGTGAAAGACAAATACCATATGATCTCACCTTTAAGTGGAACCAAATCAACAAAACAGAAAATCAAGTAAAATATAACCAGAGGCATTTAAATTATAAACAATCTGACAGTAACCAGAACAGATGTGGGATGGGTTAATGGGGGTAGAGAGGGTTTTTGGGAACAACTACAAAGGACATATGGACAAAACAAAGGATAGGAGTGGATACAGGAGAGGGAAGTGAGGATGGCTGAAATGGGAGTAGTAGTGGGGTGTAAAAGCAGACAACTGTACTTGAACCACAATAAAATAATTAAAAAAAGGAAAAGTACAATAAAAATATGGTACATTGACTCTTTAGTCTGCACTTCAGGGCACAGAATCTAATATGCACAAATGCCATCTGGCTGTGCCTCTGGCAACTGCTTTTCTCAAGTCCTTCTAGTTGTCTTTCAAGAAAACAACCTTGGTTCCTTCCCTGAAAAGACTTATATGAACAACACAAACAAACAACCAAGGGACCAGGTTTTTCATCCAGTGGGCTCTCCCTAGCTTAGAAATTCAATCCCCATTCATTATGCCTTTTTAAGTGACAACCAGAGCCTACTTGTTTCCTTCAGGCATGTCATTCCCGTTAAAGTCTTGGTTGACAACCCTACCATTAGCAACATATCTTAATAGTTTTAGGCATAGAAATATTATGTCCTTAGTTACTCCTTCATAATGCCAAATCCTTGAGAGATCAGGTAGGGATAACAACATAAAATGTGAAGTAAAAGCATTGTCCTTAGAAGGGGATCATCTAAATGTCAATAGTAAACCCCAAAGTGGATGTTTTCTTTGAACCACAACAAAGAGATGGAACATGATATTCTCCTGCTTTCTTATTCCATTTCATCTTCCTCATGCCCCATCAGTTGAGTGATAAATTTTATTTCATTGTTTTATGTATCCCTTTCCTCCCCACTCTGAACTTGGGTTTTGCTCCTTATTCTTACTAGTTTGCTTCCCCCATAATCTCAAAGCCATTTTTCTTTACTGTAGACATCCCACATTCACTTTTTATTTTCCTATAATATTCTTATTGCCATTCCACCTTTATTAAATTTCATTCAGATGCCTTTGTTGTCTATGCTGCTGTGTTTTTTCTGCAATTCTGGTCCTGTTGGAGCACTGCATTTTCAATTTTAGAATCAATTCTCAAGTTTAGAATTCAATTTCAAATCTTAGAGTATAATCTCCCCTTTTTCTTACCCCAGTGTTCCCATAGCCTTTTCATATTTTACTTGCACTTTAAATTCTGTTCTCTCCTTTTCTTTGCCTTGGTACCATTCCTACTCTTACTAATTCTCCTACCACTTACCACTCAATAACATTTTGCCCTCTTTTAACCATCTCATATTCCCTTTGTCATATCTCAAAACATCCACAATCCCTCTTCACCTTTATTAACTTTAGTTCAATTGTGGTTGAGGTTGCTGATGTGGTAAGGGGGTTCTTTCTGCTCATGTAGGTTTGGCAGTCTAGTAATACTGCTTGATTAACCAACACCTGTAAAATAACATACAAGATAAAGTGGGAGTTGTGACTACCAGTAAGCCTACTGAGGCAAGAACCCACCAATAAAAAATTCACAACCAGGTAAAGCACAAGTAAAACAAGAGGGCTCACATAAACATAAAAAAGGGCAACCATGGAGAATTCAGACAAGGAGACAAAGGAGACCACACCACTGAGTTCAGCAGAACCCTAACCAAAGAAGTTCACCCCACAAAGACAGCTGGCAAAGCAGAGCATCAGAATCACACACACACACACACAAAAGAGTCACTTAAAATGAAGAAACAAAGAAAGAATACATAATACAAAGGAATAGAAAAACCTCCTGTAAAAGAGCTAAATGTAATGGAGTCAAGTAAACTATCAGACACAAAATTCAAAAGAATGCTTGTTAGGATGGTCAAGAAACGCAGTGATAACTACAAGAAAACTGAGTGGGAGCTACAGCTGCATGAAAAAGGAAAAACAGAAACTATAAATAAGGTCTAGGAAGAAAGGAAGAATACAGTATCTGAAATAAATAATACACTAGAAGGAATTAGAACCAGGCTGGATGAGGCAGAGGACCAGATGAGTGATCTGGAAGAAAAAACAGAAAGAAATACTCAGGTGGAGAGGAAGCATAAAAAAAAATGAGAACATAGCTTAGGGGAACTGCAGTACAATATGAAATGCAACACCATTTGATAGGAGGAATACCAGAAGGAAAAGAAAAAAGCAAGGGAGAGAAACCCTGTTTGAAAAAATAATGACAAAACTTCCCTAACCTGGAGGGGGAAAAACCATGCAAGTTCAGGAAGCAAAAGAGTCCTAATCAAGATGAACCCAAAGTGGCCCACTGCAAAACACACCATAATAAAAACGCAAAATTTTAAACACAAAGAGAAAATCTTTAAATATAGCAAGGCAGAAACACACAAGGGAGTCTCAATAAGGTTGGCAGCTGCCTTCTCAATGGAAACTGTCCAAGCCAAAAGGGAATGGCAAGAAATATTCCAAGTAATAAAAAGCAAGGTCCTGCAACCAAGAGTACTCTACCCAGCAAGGCTCTCAATTGAAATCGAGGGCAAAATAAGGAATTTCACAGACCAAAGAAGGCGAAAAGAATACCCCACCACCAAAACAGCACGACAAGATATGCTAAAGCATCTGCTTTTAGAAGAGGAAGAAAATGAGTGTGAGATAGAATAACACTGGTACAAAGGAGGAAAAATGAATAAGTAACTATCAGTAGTAAATATAAATGTAAATGAATTAATTGCTCCAATAAAAAGATATAGGATAGCTGAATGGATAAGAAAACAAGACCCACACATATGCTGCCTACAAGTGACCAACATCAGGAAAAAAAAGACCTACACAGACTGAAAGAGAAGGGATGAAAACAAATATTTCAAGCAAATGGATAAGAAAAAAGGCTGGGTTAGCAGTACTGATATCAGACAAAACAGAATTTAAACAAAGGATATAAAAAGAGACAAAGAAGGGCCTTTCATAATACTCAGGGGAAGAAGTCATGAAAAAGACATAAGCATTGTAAACATGTATGCACCCAACTTCAGACCACCCAGATACATAAGGAAAATCTTGGAAGATTTCAAGAAAAATATTGACAGCAACACAATTAGAGCTGGAGAATTTAACACCCCACTGTAAAAAATGGATAGATCTTCCAAACAAAATTTCAACAAAGATATTGTGGTATTGAACAATGTCCTAGATCAAATGAACTTAACTGATATATATATATAAAGCCTTTCATCCTGAAAATGTTAAATACATATTCTTTTCAAATGCACGTGGACCAATTTCAAAGGTAGAACACATGATAGGATACAAAACAAGCCTCAGCAAATTCAAGAAAATTGAAATCATTCCAAGTATTTTCTCTGACAACAAAGGAATAAAACTAGAAACCTACCTCAAGGAAAATACTCAAAAACACTCAAACTTATGGAGATTGAATAGCATGTTATTAAACAATGAATGGGTCAAGAATGAGATCAAGGAAAAAAGTTTCAGGAAACAACTGAAAATGAATTCACAACAATCCAAAACTTATGGGACACAGTGAAGGCAGGCATGAGGTGGATAAAAGAAGGTCATAGAAATACAAGCCTGCCTAAAAAAATAGAAACATTTCAAATAAACAACTTTACCTTATACCTACAAGAACTTGAAGAACAACAAAAAAGAGAGCCCAGAGCAAATAGAAGGAAGGAAATAACCAAGCACAGACCAGAATTAAATGACATAGAGACTAAAAGCACGATTCTAAAGATCCATAAATCCAGAAGATGGTCCTTTGAAAAGATAAACAAAATAGACAAGCCTTTAAGCAGACTCATCAAGAAAAAAAGAGAGAGAACCCAAATAAACACAATCAGAAATGAAAGAGGAAAGATAACAACTGACACCACAGAAATACAAAGGATTGTAAGAAATTACTATGAAGAGCTGTATGCAAAAAAATTTGAAAACCTAAGTGAAATGGACAAATTTCTACAAAAACATAATCTTTGAAAACTCAATGAGGAAGAGGCAGAAAGCCTGAACTGACCAATAACAGCTGATCAAATTGAAGCAGTAATAAACTCCCGACACACAAGAACCCTGGAACAGATGGTTTCACAAGAGAATTCTACAAAGCAATTAAGGAAGAGCTAACCCCTACCTTTCACAGACTATTGAAAATGATGGAAGACTCCCAAACTCCTTTTATGAAGCCAGCATCATCCTAACACCAAAACCAGATAAAGACACAACAAAAAAAGAAAACTTCAGGCCAATATACCTGATGAACCCAGATGCTAAAATCCTCGACAAAATATTGGCAAACAACATCTAGCAATACATTACAAAGATCATACAACATGACCAAGTGGAAATCATCCCGGGGTTCAAGGATAGTATAATATTCACAAATCAATAAATGTGATATACCACATAAACAAAACAAAAGGCAAAAATCACATGATCATATCAATAGATGCAGAAAAAGCATTTGATAAGGAACAACACCCTTTTGTGATAAAAACATTCAGCAAAGTAGCAATAGATGGAGCATTCCTCAAAATAATAAGGACCATATGTGAGAGACCTACAGCCAACATCATATTCAATGGGCAAAAACTAAAACCTTCCCCACTAACATCAGGAACAAGACAAGGTTGTCCACTTTCACTACTCCTATTTCAACACAGTGTTGGAAGTTTTAGCCACAGCAATCAGACAGAAAAAGAAAATAAAAGGCATCAAAATTGGAAAGGAGGAAAGAAAACTGTTATTGTTTGCAGAAGGCATGATGATGTACAGAAAAAATCCTATAGATTCTGTGAAAAAAATGCTCAACCTAATGTATTACTTTGGGAAAACAGCAGGATACAAAGTCAACATCCAGAAATCAAAGGTAATTATGTATAATAACAATGAAACATCAGAAGTAGAAATCATGGTAAAAATCCCATTTGCTATAGCAACAAGAAAAATAAAGCACCTGGGAATAAACCTAACCAAGGAGGTAAAAGACCTGTGCTCAGAAAACTATACAACAATGAAGAAAGAAATTAAGAAAGACACAAGCAAATGGAAATATATAGTGTTCATGGAGCAGAAGAATTAACATCATCAAAATATCCACACTACCAAAAGATATTTATAGATTCAATTCAAAACCTATTAAAGTGCCAATGAAATATTTCACAGATATAGATCAAACACTTCAAAAATTGAGATGGCACCATAATTGACATGGAATAGCTGCTGAAATCTTGAGAAAGAAGAGAAAAGTAGGAGGGATCACAATACTTGTTATCAGACTGTATTACAAGGTCACTGTAATCAAAACAGTCTGGTACTGGCATAAAAACAGACTGACAGACCAATGGCATAGAACAGAGAGCCCAGAAATAAACCCAAGTATCCACAGTTAATTAATTTTTGACAAAGGGGGCAGCAGCACAAAATGGAGTAAAAGCAGCCTCTTTAATAAATGGTGTTGTGAGAACTGGAGAGCTACATTAAAAAAAAGTCAAACTCCAGCACCAAGTTACACCATACACAAAAATAAATTCAAGGTGGATAAAAGACTTGAGTATATGCCATGACACCATTAAAGTCCTAGAGGAGAACGTAGGCTGGAAAATCTCAGATATTTCATGCAGCAATATTTTCATTGATATGTCCCCCAGAGCAAGGGACATAAAAGAAAGAATAAGCAAATGGGACCTCATCAAAACAAAAAGCTTCTGCACAGTTTAAGAAAACAGTATTTTAATAAAAAGAGAACCAACCATATGGGAAAACATATTTTCCAATGATACCTCACACAAGGGTTTGATCTCCAAAATATATAAACAACTCACATGGCTCCACTCTAAGAAGACAAGCAACCCAATTCAAAAATAAGCAAAGGACTTGAACAGACACCTCTGCCAGGAAGACATACAGAGGTTCTAAATACATATGAAAGATGCTCAGTATACCTAGCTATCAGAGAGATGCAAATTAAAACCAGAATGAAATACCACTTCACACCAGTAAGAATGGCCATCATAATGAAAACAACAAACAAGTGTTGGGTAGGTTGTGGAGAAAAGGGAACCTTTGTGCACTGTTGTTGGAATAACACTCTGGTGCAACCATTATGAAAAACAATATGGAATTTCCTCAGAAAATAAAAAATGAAACTGCCTTTTGACCTAGAAATTTCACTGCTAGGATTATATCTTAAGAACCCTGAAACACCAATCTGAAAGAACATATGAACTCCAATATTTATAACAGCAGAATTTACAGCAGCCAAGTGTTGGAAGCAACCTAAGTAAGTGTCCATCAGTAAATGAATGGATCAAAAAACGATGGTACACTTACACAATGGTATTCTCTGCAGCAGAGAGAAAGGAGTTCTTACCATTTTTGACATCAAGGATGGAACTGGGAGGCATTATGCCAAGAGAAATAATCCAGGGAGTGAATGACAAATAGCATATGATCTTACCTTTAATGGGAACCTAATCAACAAAACAAACAAACAAACAAAGTATAACTAAAAACAGTGAAATTGAGAACAGGCTGACAGTGGCTGGAGGAGAAAGGGGAGGGAATTTTAGGTTGAAAAGGTACAGGTTTTGCATAAACAATTATAAAGGACGCATATATAATAACAAGGGTGGTGGAAACAGAGGAGGAAGATGAAAAGGGCTAGGATTTGAGATGGGGTGCATGGAAAAGGCAGAAAACTGTACTTGAACAACAAAAAAAAAAGAAAAAAAATTAAAAATTGAGAGATTAGAACTGACACAACAAAAATAAAAAGAGTTGTAAGAAATCAATACTGAGAGCTATATGTCAATAGCTTTGAAACCTAGGTAAAATGGAAAATTTACACGAAGATAAATTTTTCCAAAACTGAATCAAGAAGTATCAGAAAGCCCAAAGAGAACAATAGCTGATAGTAAAATTGAAGCAGTAATAAAAAAAACAACCTCACAGCACACAATAGCCCTTGACCAGATCTTTTCACAGGAGAATTTTACAAAATATTTAAGGAATAGCTAATCCTTGTACTTCTCAAAGTATTCCAAAAAATCCAAGAAGAGGGAATACTCCCAAACACTTTTTATGAGGCCAGTATCATCCTAATCCCAAGGTCAGATAAAGACGCAATAAAGAAAACTACAGGCCAATATTGCTGATGAACTTAGAGGCTAAAATCTTCAACATAATGTTGACAAACCATATCCAAGCATACATAGAAAAGATCATTCAACACCATCAAGTAGGATTCATCCCAAGGATGTGTGGAGAGTCCAATATCCACGTGCCAATAAACATAGGACATCACATAAACAAAGGGAAAGACAGAAATCAAATGAGCATGTCAAAAGATGCAGAAAAAGCATTTGATAAGATACAGCACCAATTTATGATAAAAACACTCAGCACACACAAAAAAAAACTACTTGAACTAGTAAGTGAATTTGACAAAACATCAGGATACAAAATCAATATTCACAAACCAAAGGCATTTTTGTACACCAAGAAAGCTTCTGCACATCTAAAGAAAACATCAACAAAATGAAAACAGAACCAACTATGTGGGAAGTATGTTTGCCAATGATTCCTCAGACAAGTGTTTGATCTCCAAAATACATAAGAACTCACACAACTCCACTTTAGGAAGAAAAGAAACCAATTAAAAAAGGCAAAGGCCCTGAACAGACACTTCTCTAATGAGGACATACAGAGTGCCCAGAGACATGTGAAAGGAGGCTCAACATCACTACCTAGGCGGGTGAGAGATACAAATTTAAATGACAATGAGACACTACTTCACACTGGTCAGAATGGCCATCATAAACAAATAAACAAACAACAAGTGCAAATGAGGTTATGTACAAAAGGGAACCCTGTTGGTGGGCATGCTGACTGGTACAGCCACTGTGGAAAACAGTATGGAATTTCCTCAGAAAACTAAAAATGAAACTACCTTTTGATGCAGCAATCCCACTGCTGGGATTATACCATAAGAATCCTGAAAGACCAATTCAAAAGAACTGCATCCCAATGTTCATAGCAGCACAATTTTAAATGGCCAAGTGTTGAATGCAACCTAAGTGCCCATCAGTACATCAATGAATCAAAAAAAATGGTAAATTTACACAACAGAATACTACACAGCAGAGAGAAAGAAGGAGCTCCTACCCTTCCCAACAGCATGGATGAATCTGGAGAGCATTATGTCAGGCAGTGGAAGACAAATACCATATGATCTCAACCATAAGTGGAACCTAATCAAGAAATCAAACAAGCAAGCAAAATATAACCAGAGGGTATGAAGTAAAGAACAAACTGACAGTCACCAGAGGAGAGGATGGAGGGTGATAACTAGACAAAGAAGGGAAAGAGTAGTCAAAGAGCATATGCAAAGGACCCATTGACAAAGACAACAGAGTGGCGGAAGGGGGGAGGTGAATGTGGGAGGTGGTGTTGGGTAGGGTGGGGAAAAATAATGGGAGGAAATTGGGGACAATTGTAATTTAACAACAATAAAAATACACAGAGATGTAGCATGAGATAATACAAAAGAAGCTTGCATGTAGGGAATCTCCAACCACTTGCCTTGCCTCCAATACAATGGATGTAATTGGAGTATAATTTTTTAGCTGATACTGAGATCAGGCTGTATTACACAAAGAAATTAGCTCTTTTTCTTAAGAGTTTCAGGATCAACCTTTCACCAGTTCATAAGAATGACTAATCATTTGGTGTATTTCCTGCAAGAGCTGGGGGCAAATATAATATTGTTTAACACAATACGAAAGATCCCTACTGTGGTGAAATATTTGTCACCTATGTGGCCCTGGGTTGTTCTGTTCTCGGGGGTGGGAGGGCTATTGTATTAGGCAAGCCTATTTTTGTAAAATACCAGAGGGAAGTGAGCTGGGTGTGTAAACTGCCCCCATTCCTGCTCCGAAGCTAGAGAAAGAGAAAAAAAATTATTCTTTGAGATTACTGTGTTCCTTTAGTGTGTTTAAAAGTGAGATATATTATTTTTTAGTGACTTTCACAACTTTTACAAAGGCTAGAGAAAGGGCATAGGGGATATCAAGCTTAACACAGCTTCTTCCTGGGACCGCAGCTTGTCAGCCCCTGGAAGGAGAATTCAGTGTATAAAAAGATTTATTCCCCTCTCCCCCGAGTATTACTGTCTACATAACAGGCTCCCTGATGGAATCAAAACCAAGCTACTTTTTTTTTTAACAGAATAAAAAATGACAAAGACAGAGTTTCAAGGAGGGACTGGAACACTAGCCTTAGAATCTTACCTAACATCAAACAATACTGATAGGCTGGTAGACAGCGTGTCCTAATTGTGTTACTTATCTGTAACAGGTTTTTGTTTTTTTGAAGAGAAGCTGGAGGTCCTTGATGGATTCATAAGCATATGTCTTGAGATGTTCCTGTACGTACTTATAAGAAATAGGTTTAGCCTTGGCTGGTGTGGCTCAGTGGACTGAGTGCCAGTCTGAGAATCAAAGGGTCATGGGTTTGATTCCCAGTCTAGGGCACATGCCTGAGTTGTGGGCCAGATGCCCAGTAGGGGGCGTGCAAGAGGCAATGACACATTGATGTTTCTCTCCCTCTCCCCCCCCGCAAAAATAAAATAAATAAAATATTTTAAAGTTAATTTCAAACAAAACAAGTTTAGCCCTGACTGGTGTGGCTCCATTGATTGAGCAATGGCTTACAAACCAAAGGGCCACTGGTTTGATTCCCAGTCAGGGCACATCCCTGGTTTACTGGCCAGGTCCCCAGTAGTGGCACATGGGAGGCAACCATACATTGATGTTTTTCTCTCTCTCTCTTTCTCCCTTCTGACCCCTCTCTCTAAAAGTAAATATATAAAACTTAAAAATAAACAGATTTAACTTCAAATAGGTGGACCAAACTGGCTATTCCCATGAGATGTATTGCAGTTGTGGTGTTTAATATAACCTGAAGTGAACACCTCTAGGTTTTAAATAGACATGTCCTCTGATTTAACTTGTTTGTGCTGGTAGCCTTAAGTTCTATACCCCTGTAATGCTTGTCTAAATAAATGAGGACTGTCCCTAAATTCCTGAGGGTGGGCAATTTCTAGTTATAGGCTTTCCTGTTATTCTTAGGGTCATAAAGAGAGGGGTCCAAAGAAGGAAGTAAGGGAAGAGTAAGTGACCCCTATGTAAAAGGTTATTGTCCTACCTGACACACTCATGTGTACCCTAGGCTCTAGTACAGTGATGGTGATCTCTTGACATGGGGTTAACTGAGATGGGCAGCTTTAGTAGGATTCTCCTTTGTCTAATGACCATTGTTTCAGTACACATGACACTTAGTGTTTTTTGGAGCAGGCTGTGCAGGGTCTGTGGGATGTGACTGTGAATATCCTGTAAGCAGCTAGAACTTGGGCATGCCTAGTATACTTCTATTCCTTCTCCTGAGCCCTGGCCTCCCTTTGCCATTGTACAGCAGGAGTTTGGATGGGAATATGCCTATGGAATAACTATTAGATGGCATTACAGTAGAATATAGCTTACATTTGTAATATAGGTCTCCTCTGCCCCTTAAATGAAAGAATGTGTGTACTATCTGTTTAAAGCTGTAATTGACAAAAGAGCCTTTATTTATTTCTATTCTGTAGTGTATTTTGCTCTTTCTTTGCCCTGTCTTGATTGTTGAAAGTACTAATGGCTATTTCTATCAGTTGCTCAGTGGGTGAATGTATTTCTAGAAGTTTTCAGCCCTTAGTAGGCTTAGGGTCGATGTTTGTAGTTTTGTAAAATAAAGGCTTAATAATTACTCCTGAAAAGGTGGGGTTTATTTTTTCCCTTCTTGTCCTTCCTTTGCCCTAACCCAATACATTTAGTCAGGGTCCTGATCTGGTATTGTAATTTCCAGTAGTTGATGTGTGAGGATGGCTAAAAATGCCTGTATGTATGGGATTTCTGATTACCTGCCTAGGCATTTGCAGAAGAGACTAAGTTGTAGGTACTTTAGTGTCCCACATAGTGGCCCGACCTCCCCATCTGCTAGTTGACATTGGGGCCAAGCTGTGTTACAAGAAGATCAGTCCATCTTTCTTTAAGTATTAAGGATCAAGCTATGACTAATTACAAAGGGTAAATCTTAGGGGGTACAAGTAGGTACAGACTCTTGACTGCCCATCTAGAAAAGGAAAAACAATTTCTCATCATAAGCCCAGAAAAGGTTTCAGCATAAGCCTGGCAAGGGAACACAGGCAGCAGACTAGACTGCCTGACCTTTATTCTAGGGTGTCAAGAAAGAGTCTTGGTAGATCTTGTGTCTTCCTGAGAGTAAAAAGCTTAGTGGGGAGTCAAGGAGTTAAATAGTGGCAGCTATTCCCAGGGAGTAAGCTGGAAAGCAATTTGATTTGCCCTTAGAGTGGTTTTCCCCCCTGTGCTCTGGAATCTGGGGGAAAAACAACTGAGATATCAGGCTCAGGTCAAGCTGTGGATGAAAAGGACTTGAATTTTAAAGTGTCACCTTTTCCCTCTGCATTGGAAACGAAGGCAACTTGTTGTTTCTGGCATATTCAGTTTGATAATTTGTAGTGTTTCAAATACTTATATGCCTATTTTTCTTATTTAAGACACAGCATTCTTATATAAGTATAAGTTTCTTAAAACTTAAGCCTGATTAGCTTGCTTCATTTGCTCAGGACCTGGTAACTCGTAGGTCTGGAATTTTACAGTGTTTCAAAGATTTACATGCTTACTTTCCTTTCTCATTTCTTTTTTACTTCCATCCTTCCCATGCCACACATAGATATGGTAAATGTATCTTTCCTTATTCCTCCTTACCCTTCTTCCTTCACTTTCTTAACTCATTCTTTCTCCTTCCCTTACCTCCACTTTCTTAATTCCTTCTTTTTCTTTCCTTCCCTCTATACAGTCCTTCTTTTGCTTACACAGACCATCTACAACTTTCTTGAAATTTCTGCAATATATATACTCAATATTCTTTTTTAAAGTTTTTACTTATTTATGTTTTACAGAGAGGAAAAGGGAGGGAGAAAGAGAGGGAGAGAAACATCAATGTGTGGTTGCCTCTCACGTGTCCCCCACTGGGGAATTGGCCTGCAACCTAGGCATGTGCCCTGACTGGGAATTGAACCAGTGACCCTTTGTTTCACAGCCTGAGCTCAATCCACTGAGCTACACCATCCAGATATACCCCATATTCTAAAGTAAGCATAATAAGTCTCTTAAAACGTAAGCTTGATTAGGTTATGGAACATTTGACCTAAGGAGTACATTACGAACTGAAGAGGAGAAAACATGAATGAAACAAATTTGAGCAAAGAAAAGCATAACTAGGAGAAATGAACCTGGAAAAGCCAGCACTTTCTACTAAGGGCTAAAATTTTGCATTCTCCTCTCAGGAACTAAACCTAAGTGGGGAATGCACTGCAGGGATGGAAGTGTGATCATTCTACAGCACTGGTGAAAAACACAAGGCCCACAGGCTGAATCCAGCCCTCCACCTTGTTTTATCTGTCCCAGCACCCTGTTTCTACCTTGCAGCAGTGTCAAGATCTTTGTTCCTAGTTAAGGAGTAGTTTTATTTATACAGTCCTGAAATTGCATTCACCCCTTTGAAGGAAACCTTGAGGCTGATGTGGCCCCTGGTGAAAATGAGTTTGACACCCCTGCTTTACAGTGTACTCCTCCTTGGGTGGACTTCTATTTAAGGCTGGCAGGAAACCCACCATTCTATCCTGGTCCACGGTGAGGCTTGTCCTTTCACAGTTGTCCTTGTTGCAGCAAGTGCCCTAATGCCTTTTAAATGCTTGACCTGTGTCTGTGGGGTGAAACAATTTTTTTTGAGGATTTTATTTTATTTATTTTTTTTAACTTTGTTATTGATTATGCCATTACAGTTCTCACATTTCCCCCTTCATTCCCCTCCACCCTGCCAACCGCCTCCCACCCACACTCCCCCTCTTTAGTTCATGTCCATGTATCATAAGTTCTTTAGCTTCTACATTTCCCACACTACACTTGCCCTCTCCCTGTCTATTTTCTCCCCACCGTCTATGCTACTTATTCCCTGTACCTTCTCCCCACCCTCTCCTCCCACTCCCCTGTTGCTAACCTTCCATTTCTGTGGCTCTGCTCCTGTTTTAGGTGACCACTTAGTCTGCTTTTGTTTTAGGTGTGGATGTTAATAATTGTGAATTTGCTGTCCTTTTACTATTCATATTTTTATCTTCTTTTTCTTAGGTAAGTCCCTTTAACATTTCATATAGTAAGGGCTTAGTGATGATGAACTCCATGAACTTGATCTTATCTGAGAAGCACTTTATCTGGCCATCCATTCTGAATGACAGTTTTGCTGGATAGAGCAGTCTTGGATGTAGGTCCTTGTGTTTCATGACTTGGAATACTTCTTTCCAGCCCCTTCTTGCCTGTAAGGTCTCTTTGGAGAAATCAGCTGACAGTCTGATGGGAATACCTTTGTAGGTAACCACCCCCTTATTTCTTGCTGCTTCTAGAATTCGCTCCTTCATTTTAATCTTAGCTAATGTAACTATGATGTGCCTTGTTGTGTTCCTCCTTAGATCCAACTTCTTTGGGACTCTCTGAGCTTCCTGGACTTCCTGGAAGTCAATTTCCTTTGCCAGATTGGGGAAGTTCTCCTTTATTATTTGTTCAAATAAGTTTTCCACTTGTTGCTCTTCCTCTTCCCCTTCTGGTACTCCTATAATTAGGATGTTGGAACGTTTAAAGATGTCCTGGAGGTTCCTAAGCTTCTCCTCATTTTTTTGAATTCTTGTTTCTTCATTCTTTTCTGCTTGGCTGTTTGTTTCTTCCTTCTGGTCCACTCCATTGATTTGAGACTCAGTTTTCTTCTCATCACTACTGGTTCCCTCTGCATTTTCCATCATTTCACTTATGAAGGTCTTCAT
>PVKM010010171.1:0-35382 GCA_004027735.1 Carollia perspicillata | reverse complement strand
TTTTGCATATGTCTCCTGGAGAGCTTTTGGTTTATGGAACAAAACTCCCCTTGAAAAGAAGGAAGGAAGGAAGAGAAGGGAAGTAAATAACAAAACAAACAAAAGCCCAGAAACAACAACAGAATAACTTTCAAAAAGTTCCTATTTCCACCTTTATAGAGCCTTCTTTTTTGCTTTTTAATCCTCACCTGAGGACATGTTTTGATTTTAGAGAGCGGGAAAAGCAAGGGGAGTAAGAGAGGGAGAGAAACACCAATGTGAGAGAGAAACCATTGGTTTGCCCTGACCAAGGATCGAATGGGCGGCCCTAAGATTTTAGGGGAACACATGCCAAGCAACTGCGCCACACTGGCCAGGGGCACAGAGCCTTCTTTTATCATGCAAACAAGGAGCAACTCCTCCCTGCACAGTCCAACACAAAAGCAACAGAATTGGGACAGTTAAATGAGACACCGCTAGTACTAGGAACTGTTAGGTGCCAAAGATTGAAAGCCGAAAATCGCATATTTGTGGCTCTTAAAACAACTCAGATTTAATTGGGGGTATAAATGGGGGTGAACAGAAGAAGTAATTTTAATATACATGGAAAATGACAAGATAGGTACATGTAATGCTTTGGGAGAACAAAGGATGTTCCGTCCAACTCCTGAAGCAGATTCTGGCTATGCTGAGCCTTCAATATGAGTAACATTTACCCAGGACAAAAATGGCTATGGGAAGCAGGGTCTGAACCTTAGTTTCTAGTGCTGGGTCAGATGAAATAGTGGCCTAGTGTCCACTGCAGGGTCTGAGCCCACTCACAAATCCCATGTTTGTTTGTCTTTAGTTCTATAAGCTGTTGAAAGTTAACCTCACATAAGCATGGAAAACCAAAGAGAAATTTTAAAGATGAAAACAGCCTGGTATGATCTGCACATTAAATCATGCTAGAAACGACAGGTAGGGTAGACAGGTGCTCCTGACTTAATGATGGGATTTGGTCCCAGGAAACCCATCGTGAGTTGCAAACATTGAGAGTACAGAATGCACTTACTACACCTGACCTACCAAATGTCACAGGTCAGCGTGGCCTACCTTATGCGGGCTCAGAACATTAACATTAGCCTGTAGCTGGGCAAAAGCAGCTCACACAACGCCCAGTGGCTCCTGTTGTTACTGAATATGGCACTGAAAGTGAAAACCAGAATGGTTATATGGGTACTCAACACCAACACACGGCTGACAGCACATCGGCACAGACGGGCAGACTAGAGGGGACGACGCAGGTAACACAGCGCAGCTACCTACCCTCGTGACGGTGTGGCTGGCAGGGAGCCGAGGCTCGCTGCCGTGGCCCAGCATCATGAGCCAGGGTGAAGGTCAAAATCCAAAAATCAAAGACTGGATTCTACGGGACACCTACTGCTGTCCCACCATCACGAAGCCCAAACTTCGTAAGTCAAACTGTCCTGAGTCCGAGACCAGCCGCGTTTAAAGAGGGCACAACTGGAGGTAGCTCGTCTAATGAGGATGCTGCGGAAAGAGCTCAGGTGAAATGGTTTTACAAGTGATGGAGAAGAGAGGAGAGGTTGGAGAACGAAAATCAGTAACATGTGTGAAGGATTCAACGTGGAGGGAAGGGAAGCACAGAGGGCATGAAGACCATGAATCCATGACAATCCCGCACAGCCTCTGTCACCATGCTGGGGGCACGGGAGCAGGTCTGGGAGAAAAGATGAGCTCAGGGTGCTTGGTGATCTGTGGAATCCAGATGGCGTCTACCCTCCTAACAGCCAGTTCACTGGCTCAGGGCCTGCCCTGCCCTACTGTGCTTCAAGTTCACTGAGAGCAAGGACGTATCTCGTCTCCATGGCCCTCAGGATGCCTTTGGAGAAAGCACGCTTTTCAAACTGTGACAAATGTCTTCATAAAAATAAATGAGCACGTTTCATGTTCTGTGTACTTCATAGTTAAAGCAACCAGCAGAATGAGTTGATTTCAGAAGGGCTTACAGAATGTCCAATATATACTGAAATGGAGGCAATGTGCTAGAAACCAAACTGGTCTACAGAAGAAAAACCTAATCTTTGGGTTTTTCTTTCTCTATCACACTGAAAAAAAAAATGTCACACCTCATAAATTTTCTGTAAGTTAGCCTCAGACTTTACAGGGCTGTAAAACATCCGAGCTCTCATCGATTGCTGTATTTCCCAAAAGTGAGATGACTTTTCAGTTGCCATATTAGAATACTTAAAAGTGGAATCATAAAGATAAATACACACTCATTACTTTGACTTTTTTCCCAAGCTTTGAATATTTTTCTATATACTTTCCTATAGGATCTCTAAGAATACTTAAGAGGCATTTTTAAAATTTTGAGTATCTATCCTGTGGCTGCACAGAAATAGATTTGAGGTGGTCTACATTCAAGGCAAAATTAAAGTAAATTATTGGTAAAATAATAAAAATCAATACATTAATAAAAATTAGAAAAAATTGATAAGATGCTGTCATTGAATTTTAGATTTGTTCATGCATTTCTAGGAAGTCAGGGCAAAATCATTTACACAGTAAGCTATTTATCTCTTCTAACATAGGAAGAAACATCAGGTTCTGAGGTGGTTGGCATTTTGTTTTATTTCTTCCTCATCCTTCTAAATTCTAAAAAATATTGAGTCATATAGAGTTGCACATAAATGACAGATGCCATGGCCCTTGTTACCATATTTTTACGGTAGTTACAGACAATGATTACCAATGACTATTTGTTATGGAATTTTTTTATCAAAACCCAAGACTTCATGAATGCATCTGCACACAAAAAATATGCCCTTGGTATAAATAGGTCCTTACTTGGAACATTTGCAGTGAGAAAAATGCCTTCACAATTCACCCTCACATTTCACATGAAACTACAAAGTTGCTTAAGTGAAATAAGCACTCTCCATCAGCCACTTGGCACACATCTCTACGGATGTTAAGGGAAGATTCATCCTTCATCCTTACGGGGTAGGCCAGCTGTTGGGGACACAGCTGCACCTCTGCGACTGCTCTTGCTCCCCAGTCGGTCCCAGGCAGAGCTGTGTGGCCCCCACTGCAGGGGCCTTCAGTGTGGGCTTTGTTTGGACCTTGGGGGTCCACTGTCTCACTATCACTGTGGTGGAGGGTGCCTGCCACCCCCTTTACTGCTCCAGAAGTTGCTGAGGTACTTTCCTCTGGAGCTACAAGTCGTCGTGGAGTTGTTGACAAGATAACATATTTATGCTTTATACCAGCAATGGAGTTCATCGAACAGAGCTTTTCAGGTATAAATTAGACAGAACCCATAACGACAACGGCCTATTTCATGGTATACTGATAGACAGGCACCTTTCCCACAGAGGTGCAGTCGGTGGTAAACCTTCATCCGACAGCGTCGACAGGAATGTCCTGGGGCCAGAGCTCTCTCTTACTCGCCTCTGCTTTAGAGAGTTGACATGGCATGAAGCTGGGTCCTATAAATGGGTAACAGAACACTGTCATGAACTCCCAAGTGACACTATTTGCTAGTTAAGAGGTTACAATTGAAAGAAGCACCTTCTCTGCATGGATTTTTTGAGCCCACCACCAAATACTATAATTATTTTTAATAGTTCCTAACAGTGGCTTACAAAGTTGGACTTCATCTCGTGCCATCTTGGTTCTTCATCTGTCTTGTGTCTACAGAGGCTGTTTTCCTCATTAGGCACTTTGAGCACAGATACAGACATTCCAGGCCAAGGGGATGGGCACCTATCCAGTGAATGCTCATGTAGTCGTTAGCTTTTAACAACTAGTGGCTTGACCAGGTAGAGGGAAAATGCTAGGTGGATAAAGGAAAAGAAGTAATATCTAGAATCAGAGTGGCCACAGCTGGCAAGATTCTCTACCAAACTGTCCTTGGAGCAGGCATGCTAAGGGGCATCGCTCTCTCCTTCTGAGTGTGACTGTGCCTTGGACTCCTCACCGCAGAGCCCCTGGTAGGTTCCCAAAAAACTTTGGAGTCGATGGACGAGAAGGACCCTGCTTACAACCCTACGTTTTGCTCCCTAGCATTATACTGAGAGCCCTGACTTGCCTCCCACTTTTTCAAAAGTAGGTAAGGGTTCAGTTAAAAACAAAACAACCACCTATGAACAATGCAAGGTAAAGTTTTTAAAAATGCAGCTTGTTTTATTTTATATAAACTAAAACACCAGAGCTCATTGATGCCTATATTAAATACATAAATTATAAAATAACCATTCATAAAACTTTACATACAGTAAGTTGATTCCAATCTCTGTGGTGTTACATACAATACATGTACATGTCTGGTGTACTTCAGAGGGTCATTCTGCTGCGACTCAGTACGTTTACATTTGTCTTCCACTAGTAAACAAGCACTGAAGCAGTACATGGAGTCATGCTAACGGGAGGGGAAGGAAGACCCCAGCTGAGGCAGCTGATCAGAGGGAAGCCCTGAGAACACAGGCCCCCTGGCTACCTGCATCCAGTAGACTTCTGGGGAATGAACGTCTTCAAACACATTGGCCCTTTACTTGAGCCTCCACAGGATCAGATCTCGAAGGTCAAAACATGCATGAACCCACTTGCAAATGGGAATTTTAGCTGATAAAAATATGAGACTTGGGGTAATATTAATACTGTAGATTGTGCTGGACTTGCTGTTGCTCTCCCCAGAAAACCACTGGCATCACTGCAAGTCTGGTTATGGGCTTGCTTAACTGGAAAGCCAACGAGTTCTTTGCCTCAGTCAACAACAGGGCGTGGTTTTAATGAATAGAAGGTGGGGGTGGGGGACAGAGGCAGGCAAGGAGGGGAAGAGCAGACGCCAGATGTCAAATAAAAACATGAGCTACCCAGCAGCACGGGGAAATCCCCTCCCATAAGTCCGCAATCCTGGGACAGAAGTACACACTTAGTAAGCACTTGCACCATCATACTATGTACAGAATATATATGTGTAGGTATGTACATCACATATTTATAAAAGTGTTTGGACTTTGATCTGCCTCATTATCGTGGTTAATGGGGGGAAATAGGCACATTTTGTGAGCTGTCAATCAAATACGAGTGATTGCTGTTATTAATGGGTGCTGGGTATCTGCTTGTGGGGAATGGCATTGTCCACAAATTAGCAAGTTTGTTGAGTCTCGATTGTGGGCAAAGTTGGCCTCCAAGTTGTTTATCTGCACCACTCCCACCCTGCAGAACTTTGATGTCACTAGGAGGGAAATACCAGCACGGCTGCAAAGACCTCAATGCAGAAACACAAAGACCAAAAACGGGAACTTCACCTAATCAACCACTTGTACTTCTGAGTCTGATATTCTGTGTTGAACACAGCAAATTATAATCCTTCTTATTTTTGCCTCATGGCTCCTTGAAGTATATCTTTAGAAATTTCTATTAAACATCAGACTCAACAATAGAAGATTCATTTAGGATGAACTGCCAAACTAAAGGCAGCGAAGGAATGCGAATGTTGCCCTGCCCAGTACGCCAATGGAACCGCAGAAGATCAGCCTTCCATTGTCCGAAGCCTCTTGCTGATATGCCAGAAATGCATTATCAAGACAATATATTATATGGAAATGACAAGGCAATTGAACAGGACGGAAGCTTCCATCTCTCAACACCACGTGACCTACTCTCTTTCTTTAGAAGGTAGAAGTTCTAATGAAAGGCTTGTGCCCATTCTGGAAGCATGAACTCATTACATAAACAGCCATCTAAGATTTGCTTTGATTACTGATCTCTCAAAAGGCATATTGAACTTTTCAAATACAGTAGATAAGTATACATATTTTTTTTCTGTGCCACTCATTGACTGATCAAAAATACAATATTTAAAAATAAAATGTCTATGCTTCCATCTATTTTGATGTAACATCACACAGATAATCCAATTATTTAAATATCAACAAAAACTGATGAATATTGTTCTTAGTTTCTGTAACAACTTAGGCAGCTTACAAAGACTTGCTTCATTTTAAAACAATAAACTTAGGAATTACATTGAAGACACTGAATGTATATAAATTACACAATGGTTTTACAGAAAAAGTTGACAATAAATTGGCAAAAAGGAACAAGTGTGCCAGAGATTTATTTTAAACTGAAAACAGAAGAAGTTGAAATAAAATACTGTAGCAAAAATTACTTGGCAAAATTTTATTTCCTGTGTTATTTGTGGAGAAAAATGTCCCCTTTCTCCTCCAGCGGTGATCGGCAAGCCCTCTGCATCTTCTCTGCCCTCCCGCACGACCATGGCACCTGCGTGAAGTTACCTGTGAGTGGGAAAATCCAGCAGCACTCTCCCAGTCCTCGAATATCACTATTGGCCATCATTTTGCTTCTACAGCATAGGTGAAAGGGATCATACTTATTTTCAGCAAATCCTAGTGTTTCCAAAAACAAAACTAGGGTGGCATTAAAAAACATCAACTTAGTAATAATAGATGCTTTCTAGTATTATAGCCAAATATAGTCTTCCATTTTTTCCCTTTTCATCATAAAAATTTTCCTGTCTGAAAATACTGTGCTACATTGGGGCTTTTACTTGATCTAAAACTATCTGTTAATATTGTCAGCTACCTTTATTTTCCGAGATGAATATTTTAAGAATTAAGTAAATCAACCCTGAACACTGCTGTTCTGACCACTAACCCACTGGGTTAAGATGTGGAGATTGAAGCTCAGGGTGAGGATTCTCTGCCCTTTGTAAGAAGCAGAGCCACAGTGAACTCTCCACTATCATGAGGTGCTCTCTTTCACTATTGCTGGACATCCTATACAAGGGCAGCATTCCCTTAGCTAGGGTCCATTTCCCTGGGTCCACGTGCAAGATGGTAACATACAGTTACAATTTTGTGAATGACTTTTATAATTGTGAAAATGGATAACAGAGAGATGTACCTATAAAAATATTTAGCCTTATCCAAATAACCATTTTGAGCATCATGAGTAAGACTAGGTAAAAATATCACCTTTTAGCTTAATACCTAGGAAAATTTGCTGATCTCCTGGATGTCAAGCAACATGAGAGACCCCTCCTTTTGCATTTGCCCAAAAGACACTTAAGGCTGCTTAGATCCATCCTAGCTGTCAATACTCTCATACGACTTGTGTGTGTGTGGTGCAATGATGTATAAGCAGACAATGTGTACGGCTCAACCACACTATTTTTACAAATGTTTCTAATCATTTAAACCATGGTCAGTGCATTTAAACCATGGTCAGTGCTTGGACATAAAATTCCAACCGCAAATTTCTTGGAGGGGAAAGCAAGACAAACAGAAGGCAAGTAGGTTTGGTGGAGAAGATGGAGTAGGAATTCACTCAGATGGACCCTGGACTGGCAAAGAGCAATGGAAGAGAAAAGCCAAAGATATGGAAGAGTGGTTTACCCTGCTGTGTTTTCTGAGACTTGAAAGGGTGGGGCCCCAGACTATAGGGGCACCCTTGCTCACATTGCCGGCACAACAAATCTGCTCCTCATGTTTAATCTGGAACCTACCCAACGAAACAAAGACTCCAGAGGAAGGATAGTTATTTTGTATATTCCCAGTGGGGCTTGCTGCTGGACCTTGCCCCAGAATGAAAGGGGTGATCAGGTCAATGATGATGCTCTTTACTGCCAGCCTTAATGTTACACCTGGCTCTCCTACGATCAAGTGGAGTTTTGTATCACGGCATGCGTCAGCAAGTAGGAGAGCTGGGGGATCCTCACTCATCGTTGAAATCACGCATTTTTCTATCTTGCTCAATAGCATGAGATGATCTACTTACTATAGGTTATCAGAGATCCTGGCTCTGGACCTCTCAGGCTTTATTGCTAGTGATGTCCCAGGTAGTTTGACGGGAAGGCTTCAGAGCTGCGCTGCTTAGATCCCACCAAACTGAAGCCTATTTTATTACACAAGGGACTCTTTTACTCAATGATACAAGAATGTCAAATAATATAGCAGTCACGGTAATTACAAAGCACTTTATGCTACATTAAGCACCTCTTGTTCCAGAAATTGCAAAAAAGAACACTTTATGAAAAAGCATTTTAACCTCATTTTGCAGATGAGGAAACTGAGGCACAGAGAGGTTAAGTGACTGGGCCAAAGTTGCCTGTGTCGGCAGTAAATATAAAAACAAAAAGTAGACCCCAGCATCCAAGCTTTTCTTGTATTTCCTCAGTCGCTGGGTTGGCTCTGAAAATGCCAGCGCTAAAACTGAAGAGAAGAGACTGAGCCCACATAGGGGAGGGCTCGGGTAGCGTTTCACAGGAGTTTCTGGCTCCCTGCACACATTCTCTATAGATAGGAATTCTAACCCTGTACATAAAACCTTGACACTTTGAAAAATTGAGGCTCTTTTGTTATCTTCAGTCAATGAGGTGTAAAATCAGCTTTTCAAGAACATTTATTTGCTCTCAAACCTGAATCCAAGACTCGTATTACATAACTTAGGAAAAGTACCAGTCTTTTCATTGTCTCTGGTAGAAAACCACCTTATCAGTAACACACCAGTAGTTCTATATAAAAAAGTAGAGCTCCCTTGTTGCTGTTAGCTCTCTGGGGGGAAACTGTCATCAGTTTAAATGACAAGGGACCCAAGTGCTCTAGGCGCATCGGACATTATTAAAAAATAATCATAATTTAATATTCACATCTCTGTGACAGATGACAGTTGGTAGAAGTTTACTTATCGCCTTTATGGTGTTTTTTACCTAAATCTTATAACATTGGTTTGCAGGCAATTTTAAGCAGCCATGTGAAAACCAGTATTTTGGAAACTGAAAGACTCAGAGATGCTCTCTGGCCCACGTTCCCTATAGATGTTGGAACTATAAATAGAACTGAGTCAGGGAGCTTGTGATTGAGAGCATCGTCTTCTTAATTTTCACTATGAATGAGATCAGTCTCTTCTTCAGGGAGCAACGCAGAGGTGACAGAAGGTCGAGGAAGCATCAGATCTGCTTTTATTTTTTATGTGACGTTTGCCTGGGTCCTCTGCCTTGTTGTCAGTGCAGACGGGGTCACCGCAGTCCACTTCTCATCTGTCATCCGTGGAATGCACTGCACCCACTCCACTGTTGCAGACAAACAAACTGGAGGGTGCTTTTCTTCTCATTCACATTGCAGATGTCTCTGTTCCTGAGTTTCAAATAATAATAAAGACAGAAAAGCAAATCCCTGTAGTAAAAAACCAGACTTTTCAAAGGAAACATTTTATTGTAAATAACTCCTCATGGGTATTCCTCGTGCTTCATTCCCACCCGCCCTTGTTATTTTGATTTTTTAAAATGATGTTTATTTCAGGACCAGTGTTTCCATGGGGTGTGGTATTACATTAAAATGACCCCCCCTGCACAGCAGGGGTAGAATGTTTCTTTGTAACTTTGGTTCCGTGCCCAAGACACATCTTTGCGCGATCTGCTGAAACTGTTCCCACTGCTGATTTTTTTCTTTACACAATGTTTGTTTATAGTTCTTTTCTTCTGGTTCGACATATACATGTTTCAGTAAATGCAGCATATATTGTAGATTTTCAACAGGGTCATATAGGAACTGTCAAGTAAGAAACCTTGAATAATGGCTTTAAAATACACAGCTGTAGTCCTGGCTACAGAGTAGTCCTTAGCTTTTGATCGCCCTCTCACTGCTGTAAACATTTCTGCCATCTTGGAAGGTTTAGAAGCATTTGTCTTTCTGGGTCTTATCCGTGTTTTCGGTTATTCTGTAAAACAGAGGGAATATTCTTTAATTGCCATTTCTGTCAGTAGCTGAAACAGAAGAAAAAACCAAAATGCTACTTTTTAAAGAAAATTATTCTTTACCACCTCTTTAGGTTGTATGATCTTGTGCAAGTCACATAAAGAATGTCTCAAAGCCTAATTACATTAATTTTAAATGAGAAAATGGAAGGGTTTATTTCAAGGGTTGTGCAACTTAATGCATCCAAAGCAATGAACGATTCTTGCCTCACAGTAAGTGGCCTAAAATATCAGGTGTTATCATTATTACCTTTTCCTTTGGGGCCTTCCAAGGTGAGGCCTTAAGAAGCTCAGTTAAGTCATCATGGCTGCAAATATTAATTTAAGATACTATTTTATAAGCAGGTCTGTCTGTGCCTTTCAGTGACTTACTTTTATGTCACACTTCTCCCCAACAACTGTGTCCAATGGCAGGTGGCTTCCACCCTAAGGTCCTGACCTGAGGATTCCCTCTGACGTTCATCACACCAGTTTCCTGGTTGACCTGAGAGATGTCCCTAAAGAGGTCCCTCCCTGAGCTATACCCGTCAGAACTCCTGGCCCTGTTCCTCTTCCAATCCATGAGTCTGTGTTTCACTTAGGTGCAAGTTTAGGGCACAGTGTTCTCTTCTGAGCAACGCTGTACATGGCGTGGAGGATATGCTGTTATGTGCTACTCAAGGTCACGGTCTTGATAGTCTGAATGACATGGATGGAGAAAATGGGATTCCTATTTTCTCACTGTATGTCCATGAATATGTTATTGAACTTCTCTAAGCCTTAATTTCCCCATTTATATAATAAAGAGGCTAATTCTGCAGCAGGATTACCGATACCCCAGGAATGGTGACCGAGACCCAAAGGGATGGAAAGGAGGCCCTACGTACTCCACGGGCACTTCAGCCCACCGTCCAGAGGCAAAGTCAAGATTCAGAGAAATTCCCGCCATAAGTGCAAGTCAGAAACATTTGGATTTTGTATTTGCAGAGCCAGTATGCTCCGAAAGACTGGATTATACTGGGACGAAGAGTGACAGGGTCCCGGGGCGAACCCATCACTTGGCAGTGCATGGCTGGGAGGAGAGTGCACTGTGGGAGGGAGGGGAGGTGCCCAAAGGCATGGTTTGAGAAAAATACATTATGTTCAAAATTACATCTCACTAGAATGAGAGCCCTAAACAACTGGTTACAACTATAACATTCTCATATTCCCTGGGAAATAAGGAAACTGGTCTGCTTGTATATAAAAGACATTTAAAGGTACATGTATGTATATAGTATATGTGTATGTTTCTATATTTAAAATAAATGTGCAAATACAAAAGTCTTTTACTTTCAAACTTTCAGTTTACACATTCTCATAGATAGATCCTAGATTCTGTTTCAAAGCCCATATGTATAATCTCTGTCTTTCATGCCTGTCCCAAAAGCCCATTGAGTAAAACCATGTTGGTTTTAAAAAACAAATGGACATAAAGACAGTCTCCCAAAATGTTAAATGTCTGTAAGTTGAGTGCCTATAAAATCGAGTATGATTTCTACGGCAAAGCCAGATTAATTCAAATTGGCATTCTGAATAACTGAAGTGTTACCTAACAGGTCACCATTGAAGACCAGTCATTTTCCATGAGCTAAAGGTCAGTACACTATAACTGAAACAGTGGAGACTACAAATTCATTTTTTATTTCGAAGGCCCTTTTGGATATTGCAGAACCTCAGGCATTCTCTTGAATGGCTGCTTACCAGCTCTGAGCTTTAGCTTCCTCCTCTGTGAAACAGGGATTGCAGCTCTCCCTTCTGAGAGTTCACTATACGCCATCAGCATCTAGGTCAATGAGTACAGTGATGTCACTGCTGACTGGTGACTCCAGTATCCAAGTACCTGCCACACCGCCTGGTTCATAGAAGATACTCAGCAGGTGTTTGTTGAGATCAGTTGAAAAGCTACTAATGTTCACTACTCTTCAGAGTTTTCTAACTGCTAAAAGTTTCTTTAGGTCTTCTATAGACACATATTTAGAGACATATTGATTAAGAACAGTAGCTAACTCCTATTCTCTGGTTACCACAAATACCTAAAAACCACGAAAAGGCAGCCCCTCCCTCTTCTGGCCTTCTGTATCTCAGTGATGGGCACTGCCATCCAACCAGTTACCGGGTCCAGAGCCCTCCAGCCTATTCCTGACACCTTTCACTCAGCCCTCCTAGGCAACTGATCATGTGGCAAAGTACTCAATAAATGGTAGCTGTTATCATCACCTCCATGTGCCAGGTGAGGAAAGTGACACTGAGGATTGTAAGGGAATTGGTCTATGAGAATCCTAGGGAGGAAGACAGAGAATAGGGAATAAAACTTAATTAAAGCTGAAGGATCAGGGAAAGCTTCCCCGAGTCCTTGATTTTACACTGAGATGGCAAGGACAAACAGATAAGAACCAGTAGGTGGTGGTGTGGGGAGCGTGGAAGGGAGATAGAAGCACACCTTTGAATACGTGATCCAAGACAGAGGGCTTGTATGTCCTAGGAACTTGGCTTTCAATGAGCCTTTCCCTGGGTCAGGTACCACATCGGTTGCTTTGCATATGCATAAAATCACTTAATCCTCAGAAAAATAATAGATGCCACTATTTGCTAATTTCTTATATTAGGAAATTTATAGTTAAAGATATAGTAGTATCCATTTTGTGGGGTTGTTGTAAGTATTAAATATAATAATGGGTATGAAATGTACTTTTTCAGCTGCAAAGCAGGGGGTCCTCTTCCTTATCATGTCGGCACTGTCATTAAAAAAGTATGTATGGTTGACGGCTAGGTGCTAGGCACTGTCTAGGTAGCTACGATACAAACCTGAACATGCATGGTCCCTGCCTTTATGAACATTCCTTACAATGAGGGTGAGAGAAATTAATTTTAAGAAACCACCCAGAACCCAAATGCATATAAAATTTGGCCAGAAGTGAAACTGAGGAGGACTCCCCTGTGGGAGTCAGTCAGCAGTGGTCTGCAGGATGAGTGAGTAGGTGTTCGCTAAATAAAGCAGGAGGGAAGGTGTCCTGTGCATAGGGTAGCATGGGCAGAGCATGAGCTGCAGTAGGGAGCTCGGCTTCCAGGGGGTGCGGATCCTAGAGCAATAGGAAACCCGAGTCCCTGTCTGCAGTCGGACCATGCAGGGCAGTGCTGGCCACATTAGGAACTGGGATATGACATTAATGGTGATGTTTCCCTAGGAAGAAGGCACGATTCGATTTTTGTTTCCTAAAACCCACTTGGGCTACTGCGCAAAGAATGAGTGACAAGAGGAGTGAAGTACTGAGCCCTGTCAATAGGGTACTGCCACTGCGGAACTGGGGGAGAATGCATTTGCATATTCTTTCCTTTGTTCACTCAGTCACTAAGTTATTCTCCAAATGACATTCAAAGAACAAATTGGATAGTCATCTCGGTGCTGTGCTATCCAGGGCTTTGATCTAACGCGTCACAAATCTACCTTCACGTTCATTTACTGAGCCGTTCATTTATCTGTCCACACTTCAACCCGTCTGTCAATCTAAGCTGTACTCAGCATCTAGTGCATACAAGCTGCTGTTGTAGACACTGAAGATACAAAGATGAATAAAGCATAAGCCCTACTCTACACTTTAGAAACAGGCCGATGTACGAGACAGAGAGGGAAACAATTTTAATATGACTAAATAAAGGCTAATTGGCATATTCACATAAAGAAATGACTAACTGGTAAGCCAAATGATTCATCTTATAGGCTTTTTTTACCAATACAAAAGGAGGAGCAAAATTTTCCTATTCTAAACACAAATATAGTGGAGACTGGTTATATTGCTATTTGTTTTCCATAGGTCACCAACAGGCCTTGGTGGGACCAGGGACTGATAAAATATAAATGCAATAAGAAATAAACTTTGGCATGTTTTTAATGGAGAATTTGTAACTAGTCAAGTATGGCTGTTTTATAGTAAAGTACTTTTTGTTAAGCTTTTTTTAGCAGAATAATAATATGGTATTATGTGCCTTTTAACATGTTTTATGTTACTAGACAAGAAGTGAAAATATTGTGCTCTCAAGATCAAGAATCCATAGTTGAGGCCCGGCTGGAATGAGCACTGGCCCGCAAACTGAAAGGTCACTGGTTCCATTCCTGGTCAGAGCACATGCGTGGACTGTGGGCCTGGTCCCTAGGCTGGGGGCATGCAAGAGGCAGCCAGTTGATTGTGTCTCTCATACATCAATGTTTCTTCCCCTCCCTTCCTTCCCTAAAATAAATAAACAAACAAACAAATAAATAAATAAAATCTAAACGAAAAACCCCAGGAGACAGAAACTTCTTTAAAAAAAAAAAGAACCCAGGGTTGACACTAGAGGAGTATCATTAAAAATGAGCTAGATTACAGCAAGGGAATATAGTCAATAATACTGGAATAACTATGTATGGTACTAGTGGGTACTGGAAATATCGAGAGAACACTGTGTAAAGTATACGACTGTCTAACCTCAATGCTGTACACCTAAAACCAATACAAAATAATATTGAATGCAAACTATAATGGGAAAAAATTTTAACTTAAAAAATGAACTAGATTAGAGCATGTGGGTAAAGAACCATGGCCATCTTCTCTGCCTGGCCTTCTGGACATCATAATGAACAAGTTGGTGTTATTCTGTTCTTCATCAATCAACTTCTCTGTAGAAGAAGGGGATTTTCAATGGGTCACTGTATCAGAACGTAACAAGCAGCCTGGTGATAGCTCTTCATGTATGCCTCTCATTTTCTCTCCTTTGTCTCTGGGTGTAACTAATGTGAAAGAATCAGTGGTGCACCATTTCTCTGGAATATATACAAGGATGAATGGGAAGATGATATCTTCTGACACCACTGGGGACCCCTTGCTTCTGGTCAAAGTCCAACATGGCCCTCGGAACTGGATTATTCAGTCAGCAACCCCTGGGAGCAGAGAGGGGGCCCTCCTGGAAGCCCTCAGCAGCTTTCAGATCACGGACAGAATGACTTGGGGAATTCTGCAACAAAAGCACGAGGCCCCCATTTTAAGGAGGGTATCATTATATTTAAATTAGTCTTGTGTTGAAGAGCCAAGTATACATTATTAATTTAGTAAGACAATAGTTTTATGATTATTTGCATTGTATTTTTCCTGCCTGCCAACAAGCCAAGGATATTTTTTCCTTACTTCTTCCTATCTTTCTCTCTTGCCTGCTTTGGAGATGAGTAGCATGAATTAGTTTTCAGGAATGTTTTATTCCCTTGTATTATTTAAATCCAGATTATTCCCTGAAAAGAGGTGATGAAAAGGCAACTACTTGATTTGGTTTAGGTGGTAAACCACTTGGCAATACTGGAGATTGTAATTTCAAACTCAGGCATTTACGAAATCAGTAAATATGATAGCTTTCTTTAAAAAATAATAGGCCCTGGCTGGTATGGCTCAGTGGACTGAGTGTTGGCCCATGAACCCCAAGGTCGCCTGTTTGATTCCCACTCAGGGCACATGCCTGGGTTGTAGGCCAGGTCCCCAGCTGGGGGCGTGGGAGAGGCAACTGATCAATGTATCTCTTGCATATCAATGTTTCCCTTCCTCTCTTTCTCCCTCCCCTCTCTGTAAAAATAAAAAAAAATAATAATAACTAAGAGTTGCTGACTACTGAATTATGTCATGTTCCAGGCAATGTGACAATCTTTTTAATTATTTTAACATAACACTGTACACTATTCTATGGAACATAATATAATTATAGGTAATATAATGATAACTATTCTATGGAACAGAAAACCTAATCTCAGGTAGATTAACCTAGCCATGACCTAACCTCTACCATGACCTATCTGGGAAATGACAGGATTTAAACTTAACAGTCTATTTAACTTCAAGGCTCTAAATTACTCAGCCATTTTGCTTTACATTAATAATCTTTTTCATTCAGCATACAATTACTAAGCGGCAATTATGTGCTCCTCTGGAGGAAAAGCAAATCAAATTTTGTACATCTCTCAAGGAATTATAAGTAAGAAAATGGGACAAGATACAGAGATGAGGGCATTGTAATTTCAAGTCCCAATAAGGACGGGCCCCACACTAATTGGGAGAACACCTCTGGCAGTTGATATATAGATGAACATAAATGATGCTCAACACGTGAGAGAAATGTCCTCTTTCATGGGTGAGGCAGTCTGGTGGTTAAAAGTGGACTCTGGAGGAAGGCTGTCTGGGTGCAAATCCTCATCTGAGAATCGTAGCCGTGTGGTCTTGGGAAAGTCACATGCTACAGTCCCTCCAACCGTTAAAAAAAAAAGCAATAAAAGCAACACCTACTTTACAGGGCGGTTTGTGAGGATCTGTGTGTCTGTCACTTAATGTTATGTGCACCTGGCACATAATGTTAGCTATTATTGATGTTACTCTGCAGACCTACACATTTTCTAGCTAGTGTGCATTCGTGAACTTGGGCTTTTCTTTCCTCAACGACCACATAGGAATTGTGTCTGATGAACTTTTATTTGGCCTGTTTGCGTACTGATTGTTCTTTGTGTGAAGGGCTGTTTGTTTTCTGATCTCTGACTATTTTGATCCTTCCTTAGAGAACATCACCAATTTCACTTAAGAAATTCTTCTTCCATTTGAGAGACTTAATTGTCTTTATTATGTGCTGAAAGGCCACCACCCTTCATGTCACTTAAAGGATCTTTGCCAGTCTGAAAAGAAAATGTTTTGGAAGGATAAAAGCAGAGCGTTGGTTATATGAAGATATAGCCCTCTGCTTAACTCCTTGTGCCTGCCAAAGCCCGCCTGCTTCTAAGCCCCTGCAGGTCACTGAGTTATCCCCATGGAGAGAGAAAGTGTCTCTCTTTCATCTTCCAATTAGCTACAGAAAATGTTCAATAACATGAGGTCCAGGGAAGATCCTTGAATAATATGACTTAGGAGGATAACCAAAGTCAACACAGGCCATGATAAATGGATTTAGAAGTGCATCGAGCCCTTTCCCGTTTTTTAAATAGTGTTATTGAGACTTGTGGTTTCCATCCCTGGGTAGACATCAGAACCACCTGATATGCTTGTTAAAAGTACAGACCAGTCCTTGCTCTCTGCTTCTCCTGCCATCTATATCTCCCCTTCATGTCCAGTAATCTGGTCCGTTAAGTCAGAAGAATGCCACAGGGTTTTTATTTTTAATAGCATTGGGAATCATTGGCTAAGATTATACATGTATTCATGAGACATGGACTTAACTTAGTAATAATAAGACTCTTCTTTTTTTTTTTCTAAATTGACATTGCCAATAATTTTATTTGAAAACCCAAGATCCAGTTTCACTCTCCTGTTTTCCTGAGTTCTGATGAAGAAAGATGAGGAGAAAGAGTTTTTAAAAAATCAGTCATTGTTAGCTCCTTAAGAGTCACAGAAATCAGAATTTTCAAGCTGGAAAAGATACTAAAAATATATTTCTTCATTTTGCAAATATAGCAGCAACCTTCTCTGTGTAACGGTTACAATGAGATTACTGAGATCCACAGACATTGTGACTTCCCAAAGCAAAACTGTTAACCAGAAAAAATTCTTGATTCTCATTATACTTTGCAATTGCTTTATTTCTCTAATAAACACCTAAACAGTGGATCTGCTTCTCATTTTATGGCATGTAAGTCAATCAAACCAAGTGTATTTTTTTAAATGTGAGCATAGTAACTATAATAACTACATGTATCATCCTTCTTACCAAATACCTATCAGAACCACATTTGGAGAATTAAATGGAATCTTACCTTCAAGAGGCACCTTGACATCAAGGCCATAGAATAAAGGCAAGAGAGAAGAACAAGAATAGAAACAGAAACTGCAGAAGAAAAAGAAGAAGATTATGTAAATCTGAATTTCGATAGTGCCATTCAGGTAGTACAAAACCTCAGCTTTTCCACATTGCTTGTCTGATCACTTCTCATACAATACCAAGTGCCTGTTGTTTAAAAAAACATACCTTTTATTTGTCTACTGGCAAAGCGATGCAATGAACAACTGGTATTCCACTAACATCAACTCATACATTTTAGAATTCTGAGGGTGTCTTACAGATAGCTGGCCTAAGCCCCTACTTTTAGAAGTGAGAAAAATAAGCATAGGGCAATTAACCAATAGACTGACTTCACATAATTTCAAGGCATAGTGATGTTTAGAGCTTAGACCTCCCAAGTCCCACTCTAGTCTATGTCATTATGTCCATTTTTAATGTGTAGGAGGTGATTTCAGGTACAATATAATCAGAGCATACGCTTAATCACTCAGTGTTATCTATCATTGTGTGGTTAATGTGCGAGGTTTTAGGACTAAGGCACAGTGGGAAGAATATTAATATGCAGGTCAACATATGACAAATACACACAGTGGGATGCCCCAGAGGGAAATGGGACACTATCAGTAATCACACCACGGCAACAGGTATAAACTGGGTCTGTTCTGCACAAATGAGTCTGTGTGGCCCCCCTATTGGTGCAAAATACACCTATACATCAGTGGGCACTTTGGATGGTGAACATACAATGCTGTTCCAGCCTGCCTGATGTTTCTCTTCACCAACACTCTTTGCTAGAGAAGCAGGCACTATGATGGACCAACAGATGCTTGAGTGGCATGAGTATATAGCCAACTTTATACCGATTATAAAAGGTCACGGGGCAGGGCAGTTTTCAAACACCGATTTCTTTGGTGACTTACTCTTACAGAGCCAGGAAGTCTTTTGCTTTGTTATCCCTCTTCAGGAGCATTCTGTTGCACTTGACATCTTGTATGGCGTGGAGGACAGTCCCATATCGGACATGTTATTTGCCTATTTCCTTTAATGCCATTGCTTATACGTCTTTGGTTTCACTATGGCAGCATTGTATGAACAAATCCCGGGAATCTAAGGTCAAACAGCAGCACTACCTCTCTGGGCACAAACAAGGAGAGGCCTTGCACTTAGTCTGCAATGAGATTCTGAGCCCATGCAGTGTGGTGGGCAGACCTCTGGCCCTGATTTGCCATGGATTGGTTATATGATCTTGGAAAAGTTGTTCAATCGCTGAGCAACAGTTTCATTATCTGTGTAAAAGGGGACCATAGTGTTTGCTGTATCTGAATCATAGGATAATTATGAGAACCAAACAAGATGATGAAGTGGAAGTGTTTGGATATGGTGCAATGTTGCACATTTTGGGCAATTTTGCTGTTTGTAGTTATCACTGATTTATATTAACTGCGTGCATGGGAATTAGGAACAAAGAGGGAATCTATTATGTACCCTAAGAGGGTGCTCAAGTATCCCAAAGGAAAGAAAAAAAGACTACCTCCGACATAAGTGAGCTTTAGCTTTATTACCAGACTTGCAGATGAGGAGAATGGAGGTCAACTGGGCAAAAGAATAGAAGGTGCCCATCTCGCTCAAATCTCCAATCAGAAACAAACTGGATTTGACTGTCTTTGAAGTGGCCTACCTTACTACTACATGTGGAACATGTTGCTTTGGTAGCTAAAGAATCCTTATTTTCTGTTAGTACCTTATCTCATTATCCTAAGTGTTTAAGAAGGTCAACCCTGGGAAATGAAACACTCACATGGCATTTTGAACAAAACATAATCTTAATCTTCCTCCTCCCAACATTTCCCTAGGGTTTATGAAGAGAATGAGCAGGGTGGTGACATTAGCAGATATAAAAAAGATAAACCCTTTGTTTATTTGTTTTCCCCAGTTGAATGGGGACCAAACTGAACTAATGTTCTGGGGTAGAACTGCCTTAACCTGGACTGTCTTCTTGAGCTAGGCCCATGGCTATTTTAGGGTTAGCAGAGAGAATGACTAGAGCCAAGAACTCATCATTCAAAAACATGGGAAATGGAAGACCTGGCGTGTCCTTGACAACCAGGGAAGCTGCAGAGCAGTCCCTGTTTTCCGGGTCTGCCTGTCAAACACCTAGGGAATTAGACTAAGTCCCTGGTTGAACTTTGCCTCATTCAATCCTGCAAAACTAAAGCACACACTTCTGAAAGGAGGACACTTCAAATTTAAAATTTTGCAGAAGTATACTTTCTGTTTGAAAGTTTAAAAAAATAGGCTTTTAAATTTGATGTACACTTTCTTAGTGATTTCTAATATTCACATAAGAGACCTAATTTGCTTCTTATGGACAGGAGGTGAAAGCAAGTGTTAGCAACCCTATTCTGTAGATGTGGCTTAGACACTGGGGGTGGAATCACTTACCCAAGGTCAAATGGTACCCAAGACCTGACCCACATAAGTATCCAGATGGTTGATAGTCTGGCGAGCGGCCCCTACTAACTCCACCTCACTGCATATACATGAACAATTATCGAAGCAATTTGGGATGAAATAAATTCTAACCACTGTCTTAGAAATGGCAGACGGTTTTCTATTTCCTTCCTGGGTGGCTATGAAAGATACTGCAAAACCACCCTATGATTTTGCAGCACAAGGATCAGACACCTACTTCCAGGCAATCAGACTGGAACTCCTGGAAAGCCTCTTGCCGTCTTTGCTGTTTTCCTCAGCAGAGAGCTCTGGCATCACGGGCAGGGTAACTTTTGGCTGTGCAAGGCTGTCTGACTTACTGCAGCTATTCAGCATCCCTGCATAAGCACTACCCCCTTCCCCGCCACCCCACAAACTCATCTGCGAATGTCCTCTTGAAGATTTACTATGCGTTATACAATACCAAAAGGTGCTGGCTCACTTGGAAGAAGCAGTGACTCTTTCAGATCGCTGGGGGCAATCACATGAGGAGGTGACATGAGGGCATAGTGATCATACATTGATCTAAATTTCTGTATATATTTTTGAGCTGAAACTGCAATATCAGAAATAAGGGCTGTTGATGAATAATAATGGGATTTTTTAAGGTGCTAAAAGATTTTAAGAAGAACGTACAGTAACAACTCAAAAGAAACTTTTGAAAATGAAATGAGGATGAAGAAGAGGAAACCGAGAAAAGAAAACACAGAAGAGAATGGGAATCAATACAAAAGGCATGAATGTCAAGGCTAGTTTACTGAAGGTGGAGCCGGTGCTAGAATCTTGGTCCCTGACCCAAGGAGAAGTCCACATCTATCGGGTTGGCCAGAGTTTGTTTAGGTTTTTTCCTGTACAGTGGCTCAAGAAGTGCTTACATGTCTTAACTTCATTTGAAACAATTTTGTTAGATTGTATTGTGACAACTGTCATATCAGCGTGCACTTTTTGAAAACTTATCGAAATTGATGAATTTTTGTGCAGCCATTTTAATATTAAAGATGAAATATAAGCAACATTTTCAGTGTATTATGCTTTATTATTTCATGAAAGGTGAAATGTAAAAAAAAAAGAAAAAGGATTTATGCAGTGTTTGGAGAAGGTGCTGTGACTGATTGAACATGTCAAAAGTAGTCTGTGAAGTTTCTTGGTACTGTTGACATTTTGGCCAAATAATTCTTTGCTGTGGAACTGTCTTATGCATTGAAAGGTGTTTCAGCAGCACCCCTGGCCTCTACCTGCTAGAAGCCAATAGCAGGAGAGAGCCAATATACTCCAAATATCCAAATCAATAAAGTTCCTGGTGTAAATGAAAAACTTGTCCTTTATTTTACAGAAAAAACCATACAGACTTTTTGGCCAACCCAATACTACACCTGCCTATGCAAAATACACAGTAACTGAAAGGAAATAAAGAACATACATAGTGATTGACTGACATCAATTCCTGATTAAAAAATAAAAAATAGATATTGAACTTAACACATACCTTTTCTTCTAAGTCCTTTATCTGTCTTTTCTGGATGTCTGTTTTATCTTCTAAGTCACGAATTCTCTGAAGAAAGAAGAAAAAAGGAAAGCATTAATGGACATTAAGGTGAATAAAAAGATTACTCACCAATGTAAAACAGTCAACTTCCTGTTATAAAGTATAAAGTATAAAGACATTAACATTAGTACTAGCAGCTGGAAACATCACACATATGTTTTTCCATACCCATTGTTGCATTTTCAAAATTACCTGTTCTTACAGTGGAAAATTATTGCCATTGATTATATTAAAGAAAACATTTGCTAGCCCTCTCTACTGGGTCTATCCCTGCAGACCCCTGCCCTGTGAGGGAGTTAGGGTTCCCACCTCGCTATCCTTGGGCTTGGCTGTGGGACCAGTATTGGCCAGGGGTGTGTGACTTGTGGGAATGCCACATTCAAGCAGAGACACTAGTGTGAATCAGAACTAGTGAGCAAGAAACAGATGCCATTATAAACGATTTGATTAAGATTTTTGGCTGTCTGTTACTACAGTAAAAAAATGGCTGAGGCTGACTAACACAAATGTAAACAACCCTATTGTTTGTTACTAACCTTACTTTTCAACCTTATTTTACTGTTTCAGGATGGAATTTCCTCATAAAGCACGATTGGCCAGTTCTCATAAAGCAAAGTAAAGGTCTTACTTCCATAAACATTTCAAGGGGGAACTGATAAATTAGGAAAAAAAAGCATAAAAATCACACAAGTAATTCTGAAGACAAAAATCTTCTAGGACTATTTCTGAATTTATCTGCCAACTGTACATTAAAATTCCAGTAATTTAAATAGGGTGGATTTGAAATCAATATTACATAGACAATTATTTGCAAGAGAAAAATCTTCACATTTCTACCTGGCAAGCTAAGCTGTTTATGTTCAGGGCACACGGTTCCACAGTGTAGGAGTGTTATTTCACGCCTCTCTGGGGAATAATTAGAAAATGGAGAACTGGGGTCTGGGAAGAAAACACTGGAAGTAGAATGGGGTGGTAAAATAAAAAGAGAGCTTTTTATGATGCAATGTGGGAAGAAACAAGAGAAGCTAGATTAGAGAATACTTGAACTTGGACATCATATTTCCCTTCCTCTAAAACAGTGGTTCTCCATGGGGGATGATTTGGACTCCTAACAGACATCTAGCAATGTCTGTACCCATTAAAAGTTAGTTAGGTAGCTAATTTATTTTAAAGTGTAGAATCCTGTGGTTTTAGTGTATTTAGTTACCTGGACATTTTAAAATCACATGTGATTACTGCTCACAATGGGGAATGGTGGTGTCAGTGTCACAAACATCCAACGGACAGAGGCCAGAGATGCTGCTAACTGCCCCAAAATAGGAAAATAGCCTCCCACATCAAAGAATCATTGGCCCAAAATGTTAGTAGTGCAGACACTGAGAAATCCTGTTTTAAAAGAAAGGGGCTAAGATGCACGTAGGAGAGGATGGGGTGTTTTGGTCACAGAGATCATCAAGGCTGACCTTGAAATGATACAACAATAAATGTGGAGGGTGTGTGTGTGTGTGTGTGTGTGTGTGTGTGTGTGTTATGTATGCTTGTGTATATTTCATGTTCCAACACTACACAGTAAGAGAACAAAATGGCTGGATATTTCCACCTTGAGCGCACAGATAATTCCTTGGTATGTCTACTGGATGTGGAGACAAATGTGCATCAACATAATCAGATGCATGTGAGATTACTGTAGTATCTATTCAACTACCAAGTCTGTGCTTGCTGGGCAACTTCTTACTCGTTCAGCACCGTATCAGAAGTACAGAGAAGGCAGGTAAAACATTGATAAGTTCCTGACCTCAAGGAACTATCAGATCTGGGTGGAGGGAAACATTTAAAACACAGGAAAAAACAAATTAAGTAGAAGAGGTCATCGATGGCAAAACCATCTATAACTTCATCACCAGTCTCCAATACCTTGTATAGTGTTCAGCACAAACAAGCTGCCTATGCATATTTATTAAATGAGTTAGTTAAGGTACATTGTGTGATGCTTGCTTTACTTCTTTTTTCTTGCCATCCACTTGGCATCCAATCCAACAGGAAATGCTGTCAGGTTGAAAATGAATCCCTGTTCTACTTCCATTTTATCTCCACTACTACCAAGTACACCAAGTCCCTGCTGTCCCTCATCAGGACTGGGATGATAGCTCACTGCCAGATCTTCCTGCTGCTAGTCCTGTCCAGTCTGCACCCGTCTACGGCTGCCAGTGTGAACTGTCAGGATGGCAAATAACCACGGTACTCCATAAGTGTTAAGGGGGTGAGGAAGGGGACAAAGGGAGAGTTAGCTGAGTTGTACTCAGAATAAAACCCAAGCTCCTTCCAGGCCCTACATCATCTGGCCCCATCTTACATCTCCAGCTTCACCCCATATCAATGCCCCCTTGGCTCTGAGTGCTCCTGCCACACTGGACTTCTCTGTGTTCCCTGAATATTGCAAACACCCCCACAAGGCCCTACTGTACCGATCCTCTGGGACATGGGTCTGAATCCCTGGGCTTTAGATGTCTTCAGAGAGGCCTTGTCTGACCATCTGGCCTACAGTGGCCAATTCTACTCCTGAACTCATACACACACACACTGTACCATTTTCAACATAGAACTTACTGCCACTTTCTGAAATTGCCTTGGTCATTGTTGATTGGTGTTACTGCTTTTTCCCTCTTTATCGGGAGGAAAGATGGACAAAACAAAATAAACCATCTCTTTTGCGAGTGAAGTATCTTAGCTGACTAAAAAAGACTTAAAAGAAATGACAAGGTTTTAAAACCATAAATTTAGATAATTACTTATCCATCTTAGGAATAAATACTTCTGTGGTTCCATGCCACAGCTCCTGATTTGTTGAAATTAATTAAATGCTTTGTAGGATAAGAAATGTATGCAGAAGATATGTTCATTCCCTGGTACCAGGAAAAGAGGTCTGTAGTAATTAATGATGCCACAGAATCTACTACCAAAGGCTTTAAAAACTCTTTTTAGGGTCAAAACCTAAACCTTTATGATGGACTCTGAAGGGGCATTGTAACAAACATGCACGCATTTATCATCTCTGGAACAAATGGCTTCAGAGTTCCCTGTTAACTCGGGGAGTCTGTTAGCCTATAAAGGTCCGCAAAGCTCCTGGCTACATATGAAGTATGCTAAGTAGTCAAGTTGCCCATGCACTGTTCATGTTGGTGTTATAAAATAACCCCTGTTTCTTTCCCACTCATTTTGATCTCTGATGACCACATGCTTCTTACTTCTTGTACAGAGCTCATCTGGATTTTGTACTAGTCACTTGTTATGACTTCTGAGTACCAAATACTATAGCCTGGCACTTCCAATTCTGGAATTCTTATGGAATCTGCTTTTGTCCTATTCCTTACCTGCCAAGGCATGACATGATGAAGGGTTCTGGCTATACATTGATATTGGGTGTCTATATTGAGCCTCGCCAGTCTAGATGAATTATCTAAATCACACTTGACTCAAGCTGCATTGGACAGTATGTGTATGGTTATGTACACCGGCCTTGGAGACAGGCGGACCTGGGCTGGGATCCTGGTTCTGTTGCTTACTATCTCTGTCATCTCGGGCAAATCATTTACACACTCTTATCTCCAATATACCTCTTGGGATAAAAAGGAAACTTATTTTAGTGGAATCTTGGGAAGATTAAATGAAATGATGTCAGTGGAGCCCTTAGTTTATTTGCTGACATGGAGCAAATGCCAGGAAGTGGCAGCTTCCAAGCTTTGTTGTTGTTGCTCTTTGTTCTGGGAATAAAGAGAAAGGTCCTTGTGTTCTTTTGCCCTATTCGGGTTACTAAGTTACAGACTGGGGTGAGTAGCAGGATGAAAGCATTATTCCTGTCCTGGAGAAAGTCCTGCTCTCCTGCATAACAGAGATGATCGGGCTCCATGAGATTCAAAGATGATTTCATGACCAAATAGTTGCAAAAATCGTATCAATAGGCAATGTGTCTAAAACATCAATTTTCACAAAACATCCATCCCTTATCTGAATGTCCGTAGAAAACAACAGTTATTTTACTCTCTGAAGATAGCTTCCACCTCCTGGGCTTCTCCATACCCATATTCGATACCACGGACTCAGTATAAAGTGCCATCTGCTGGGTCCTAAGCCTACACGGAAGTCGCTCCGTCCTCACCTGGTGGGCCTGCTGTAGGAGCTCCATCCTCTCCTGAAGGATCTGGCAGTCGTACTCCCTGCTCTTCCTCAGCATCTGCCGCCGCAGCTTCTCCACTGCAGTCCTCAGCTCCTCCTGCTGCTTCTCGCTTAACAGTTCACCGAACTTGATGACCGTTTCCTGCTGCAGAGCATTGTACAAGGTAGCTTCCAGTTCCTGGATTCTCTGGCAAATAAAAGTAGAAAAGTCTAACCTTGGAACTTCGAATGTAAGTGTGGTGTGAGTGTGTACATACATGTGTGTATGAGAAGAGATATATTATGTTAGTCTTCCAGGACAGGATCATAGCAGTAAAATAAATTTCATAGCTTATCCAGACTAACTCCCCTTTTGGGAATCCTCTTTGTAAGATTCCGTAAGAGTCATCCAGCCAATATGTTAACTTCTTGGATGATGAGAAATTTGTTCTTTTTCTTGGACAACTTTCATTTTTAGAAAGTTCCTACTTGTTATAATAATTGTACATCCTTCTATGTTCAAATGTAGCTGAAAATAAGTTTGTTTTCCATTTGATAGCTCTTCAGATATTCAAAGACATCTATTGTGGGAGCCATACTTTTAGAGAGAAATAGTGAAAAATGGTCAAAGCTGGAAAAAAATACTTGAAATTAGAGTTAAATTTAATTCACAAAATGCCACCTCTCTTCTACATGACACACCTCTGTACCTAAAGGTAGCTTTACAATTTCCATATTTTTATTAAAATAAAATTAGGAAATTTGATCTAAAAATGGCCTAGAGTCTCCAGAATTGGCCTTTTTAAAAATATATATTACAAATTCCCTCTTTTTTTTAGATGAAGAGTCTACTTTTCCTTATATTGAAGTGTTTTGTTTTAAAACATGCTTCAGACATCTTTAGCCAAAATCTACAGTCTTGCTCCCTGTAACTGTGACAGAGGTAAGTGGACATGCCCTGGTAAGGTGTGTTTTCCTAGGTCTCATCCTGGATTATGTGGACCTTATCTTTCTAAAGTTAAAGATTCTTGTCGGAATGAGCAGACAAGATGGGACACACAAACACAGAGCTTCATCTGTTTAAGTACCATTAGAGGAGGCAACGAGAAAGGGTAGGGAGGGACCGAAAGAAGCATCTCCCTCTTTCTTCTCTAGTGACTAACTCATTCTCTCTTTACCCCATCAAGTAATGCTCAGAACTTCTTGTTTGTTTTTGAGGGGAAATTCCAATTCATCTTTGTTATAAGTAGAATCTAAGAGCTTCGCTGTTTTCCCAAAAATGATGCAAGCTGCTTCCAGGAAAGAAGGCATTATAAAAACCTCTACAAGCAACTCCTCCAAATGTTCCTCTTTTAAGTTTGCTCTTTTTCTCTTGAGTCATTACTGTGAATTAATGGGGGGGGGGTAGGTGTGGGGGGAGTTCATATGGAGAGAAGAAATGCAAGCTACGCTCCAATAGCAGGAGTTACTTATGATGACCTTTGTATAGGGCAGTGGACCAAGTGTGCTCTTCAGTCAGCATGATCCTCTGTGGGGCAGAAAAGGGTGTAGCCCAGTTACTGACGCAGCCTGATCTGCGGTGGCTGGGTGATGGCAGTTAAAGCCAGAATGTCTGCAGTCCCATCTAAACGCCACCCACTCTCCAATGCCGGCAGAGTTCTTTTACTCTCGAAGCCTTCGTGCCCTCGTATGTAATACAGGAACAATGATATCACCTATACCTCACAGGGCTATCATGAGAAATAAGTGAATTAAAAATGTATATAATGAACATTAAAGGCTTTATTTCTCAATCACGCAATTTAGGCTCCCAACTGGATTTAACCCATTTGCTCTTTAATCTCCACTGCTGCACAGTCTGGCTTTCATTAAAATGTTACATAATGGCATGCATTTAATTAAAAAATGTAAAGGTACAATTAAATATTTATTAAGTGTTATAAGAATATTGTAACAGCAAAGAGGTAGCAATATTATTTTCTAAAATAAGAAATGAAAACCACTGAATAAATAAACCATTGCATAGTGTGGTTTACTGGAGTACAGGCATGATGAATTAAACAGGGTGCCTTCCTCCACGGCACATAATGGAAACGTTCTGTGTCTTGGTTGCTTGCTGCACCTACCATATACGCTTGGTCGAGAGCTTGTTTTCTGTAGTCCAGCTCTTCTTCCAGATAGCCTTTGATTTTGCAGAACTGTTCCTATAAAAAAGGGCCACGTTGATAAATAGAGTCAGCTTAGTTAACCAGAAAGTGATATATAATTGTATTGATCAATGTTTTCTCTAATTCCAGTACAAGACAAATCACTAGTATTTATTGGGTCATCGATTTTGTCTGTTAGGGAAATAGTTCAACTTCCATCGTCTTACCTAGAGAATGTGAAAATCAATGGCAAGGAGCATAAAAGACATAATGAACCATCCACACAGAGAGTTCTAAAGGGTTTCTGTGCCAATTCAAGAGCATCTAATCAAGGATAGATTTTGACAAGATGAACGTTACCTAAAAAGTGTACCTGTGCAAATATATTATGATATTGTATTTTTGTAAGAATATTATGAAATGTAGTACAGCAGAGTTGCATAATAAAAATCTCATCCAAAGTCATCTGTGTAACATTAGCAAACACAAAGATAGATGAGAAATTAGAGCGAGGCGGCAATTCCACCCACAACCACAATGCAACTTAACGAGTCTCTGCTGCTGCAAAGCCAGTGTGAGCTGGAGACTGAAATCTGATGTTCCCTTGCTGTCCTCAGCTTCGGTGCATATTTTGCCATTAGCATTTAAGACTATCTCTTTGTATGTAATATAGCCCAGGACCAGTCAATTATTTCTTTGTGTGTATAACTGTCTTCAGTCCATAACTGCCTGCATGAGGAACTTCACTGGTGACTTTTCCTGGCGACCTTGGAGCTCTAGTGCCTAGAACAGCACCCAGGACAGGTTGACTGTGTAACTTTTGTTTGTGCATTTAAAGAGTTTTTAAGGTATTTTCAATACAAACAGTCCTTGTTATGTGCTTTGAGTTTAGAAACTAACCTCTTCATAAAATTTAAACCCTATGTAAAATATAAGCAAATGATCGATAATCTGTCACATGCTCTATAAATGCAAGCTGTTCTTATTATAAGATTCCCTAATCTGATAAGAATCACTACTTGTTTTTTTAGTAGTAATAACATTAACAACAGTATAATTATAAAATTCTATTATGTATTGCTATAAGTTAATAATGGCCAATTCCCAGGCTTGAAGACTTTTAAAAACTAATTACTTATGGTAAAATGCACACAATGTAAAGTTTACAATCTTTTCAACTTGTTTTTAAATATTTTATTTATTTTTAGAAAGAGGGAAAGGGAAGGAGAAAGAGTGGGAGAGAAACATCAATGTGTGGTTGCCTCTCATGTGTCCCCTATTGGGCACACGCCTCGGGGACCTGGCCCGCAACCCAGGCGTGTGCCCCGACTGGGAATCGAACCGGTGACCCTTTGCTTCACAGTCCTGCGCTCAATCCACTGAGCCATACCAGCCAGAGCAAATTTTTTTTTTGTTTGATTTATTTTATTTTTAGAGAGGGGAAGGGAAGGAGGAAGAGAAGGAGAGAAACATCTCACACTCTCCCATCTGGGTACCTGGCCCACAACCCAGGCATGTGTCCTGACCAGGAACTGAACCAGCGACCTTTTGGTTCACGGCTGGCACTCAATCCACTGAGCTACACCAGCCAGGGCAAAATTTATCTCAACCATTTTTAAGTGTACAGTTTAGTAGTGTTGAGTACATTCATACTGCTGTACAACCAATTTCCTGGACTTTTTTCATCTTGCAGAACTACAACTCTGTATCCACTAACCAAGTCCCCTTTCTTTCTCTTCTGAGCTACTGATAACTCCATTGTACTTTCTGGCTCTATGAATTTGACTGCTCTAGACACCGCATGTAAGTGGAATCATGAAGTATTTGTCTGTTGTGACTGGCTTATTTCACTTAGCACAATGTCCTCAAAGGGCATCCACGTCACAGCATGTGTCAGAATCTCCTTCCTTTTTAAAGGGCCATTAGTATTCCATTGTATACATGACCACAGTTGCTTATCCATGCATCCACTGACAGATAAACATGCATTGCTTCCACATTTAAGCTACTGTGAATAATGTTGCTTTGAACATGGCTGTGCAAATATCTCTTTGAGACTCTGCTTTCAATTGTTTTATATATACACCCAAAGGTAATATTGCTGGATCATATGGTAATTCTACTTGGCACTTTTTTGAGCAATCACCATACTATTTTTCACAGTGGCGTACCATTTTACATTCCCATCAATAATGCACAAGGGTTCCAATTTTTTCATATTCTCATCAACACTTGTTATTTTCAATTTTTTGTTTTTGTTTTTGGATAGTATCCATCCTAATGGATGTGAAGTGGCTCGGAGATCTTTAAAACCAGAGTTACACCCAAAATTTCTGTAATTTTTGCTATAATTACACATGATAAAAAATTATTTAGCCTAAAAGAGAAAAAACTTCTAACTGAAATTTCTTCAGCACTGGTTTTGGCAATATTACAAAAACACAGAGAGACTGCTCTGGACTTGACACTGTTGGATGCTTCTGGGAACCGTGTTCCACAGGCTGTACACAACCATGAGAAGGCTCCAGACTTTCATCACTGCCCAATAAAACTGGTAGAAGACAGTCATCTTCCCTTTGCTTTGTCAATTTTCCCTCGATTTTATGATACCTCATCTTTCTACGCACCATGTCACTTTCCAATTCCATCATTTTCTGGTGCAGGGCGGCCTCTGCTCCTTCGATTTGCTGGATCCACTAAACAAGACAAAAGTGTGGACATGATTCCTTGATATGGCGTATGTGGTGTTCTCTACTGAGGGGCTCAGTCGCTTTCCCTTGTATCTCAGAAACAGACTAAGAACAGAAGTGAAAACTTGGTGTGTTCTGTCTCTTAGTTCAGAAACAAGACTATAGTTTTTCATTCACTCATTCATTCATTCATTCAAACAAAAGCACTCATTGATGTCTTCCATGTGTCAGGCAACATGCTAGCTGTGACGGCAACCATCACATTTTTGTTCACCAAAACATTTTTGCCCTCATGGGAGGACACCACAAAAGGCTTTCTTAGGAAGTGACAACTACACTGGAATCCGAAGAATGAGTCAGAGGTGATAAAGCAAAAATAAGGGGCAAGTTTATTGCTCCAGAAAGGATGCCCAATACTCCATGGCTGGGGGGAGCATGATGAAAGAAAGACTAGAGAATTGGCAATTTTTCAGTGTATAAAACAATACAACTAAGTGTTGGAGAAGAATAATTTTTGTTGAGTACAGACATTTTAATTACATTTAAAAAACTTAGAAATTTTCCCCAACACTTAAAATACATCCTTCTGTTATGTGGTATCGATGTTAGCATTGATCAATACCCTGAGTAAATTTAGACTTTGAATATTACAGGGTGAGCCCACCACATATATGACTTAAAGGAACAAATTACTATAGTGCATCTCTACTTCAGGAGGTAATTGGGCACAATAATTAAGTGTTTAGGAACAGATTGCTTTGGGTCCAAATCCCAATTCTAGCTTTTCATGGTTTGTGGCCTTGGAAGATTACCTGATTTCTCTAAGGCTCAATGTTCTTATCTGTAAAAATGGAATTTATAATAATGGAAGATGAAAAGATGCACTTCATGTCATCAGGGAGAGCACATTTCCATACCATTTCATATGTAAATTCTTCAACACACATCCCTAACAGAGAAGGCATTTTTCCTTTTAAAGCGTGACCACAGGCCATTTCCACATCTTGGAAAATTAGCATTAATACCCGGTGCTTTCTGACACCCAGTCCATATTGGAGTGTCCTCAGCTATCAGCAAACAACTTGGTTTGCTTGAATCAGGATGCCAAGAAATGACAATTTCACTATTTCTTAAGTACCTTTTTACTTTATAGCAGTCTTCCCTCTCCCTCTGCCGCTTTTTCCCTTAATGTCATTGTTTTGTTTAAGCTGACTGGCTCATTTGACCTGTACAACTCCCTCATCTCAGATTGGAGTTAGCTGACTGCTTGCACATGGTTTCACTTAATCTACAGCGATTTTTATATGCATTTAGGAATTAAGGAAGCATCCGAAGGGATTTACACAGTTTTCAGTTTACTCAATCATGTATACATGACTCAACTACGTGCCACTTCTCAAGGCACCCTGAGCACACGCAGCCAGTTATTGGGTTTCTCCACTTGCCCTTTCCTCTTCTCTCACTCTTCCTGCCACTGACCAGGATTGGACACAAGGGGGCAGAGCACACTGCTGCTCTTCTGACAGTCCCCTGGTTGGGGATTCAGTAAGTCCCCTTACTGAAAGAGACTGCAGCGAGCCATCACCAAGTCACAGAACCAGCTGAGAACAATGTGTAAGTACACATCTAAGGAAGAGCCTATAAAAAGAACCAGACTCCAGTTTATCACCTCTGAATTGTTAAAAAGAAAATCACAGGCCCAAATGGCATCATTTGTGCTAAAGCCTATGATACCAAACCTAAACTTAATATCTGACCTAACTGCAGTTTCAACCTTCACCAGAAAGGTGATATTAATCGACCAGAATGGAATTCTCTGATCAACACCAACGAGGTAATCAGTCCCCACTGGGGAAGAGGTGACCGGTATGATAAAAACTTTGCTGTTCCCTGTCTCCCCACTGAAAAGGTGTCCTGGCCTAAACAATAATCATTCATTTTCTTTAGTTAATAGCTCACCCTTTGCCTCACCCTTCTTCCTGTAAAAATGTTCCATTTTGTGCAGCCCCTTCAGGGTTCCTTCTAGTTGCTAGTCAGGATGCTGTCTGATTCATGAATCATTTACTAAAAGCCAAGTAGATCTTCAAATTTACTCAGTTGAATTTTGTTCTAACAACAAAATCCTTCTTTATTGGTTTCCAAGCTTAGTAGGGGTTACTTGAATAACTTAATTTAGAAGGTTTTCTATTTTTTAAGAATTACATGTTTAAAAGACTTCAGAGCAAGAATTATCCACCCACCCCAAATCAGTGTCTGGATGTTTTGGTGTATGTTCTCATTCTATCTGGGTTGTATCACCCTGAAAGATAAAATATTCATTAGGTGTTCCGGAAGGCAAAGCCATGTGCAAAAAGAAAGGCCTTTAACCCCGCCCCGTGCCTCAGGTGCTAAGCCAGACACAGAGATGGTTTGAGTGTCTGTACAACTTATTACCTTCTCCGCCAGGGATAGCACAGTGCTGGCCTGGATAATGGCCACTTGTTCTTCGTTTCTCAAATTCTGTGAAAAAGAAAACCAGAAAATGAGCCAAAGACACTTAAGATATTTACATTACCAGAAAATATTACCTAAGTGCCTGCCTCAGATACAACTGCCCGAAACCTTAACAAATATCCTATTTAGTGATAATTCTTAACAAAGAGTTCATTCAAAACCTTTACAAAGCATATGGCAATTTTTTTATACCACTCTAATATTGACGTGGTTTTATGTTTTACAGTAAGCATACTTCATTAATAATCATGTTATAAGAAAAGCATAGGCCAAAATAAAGAGTAATCTCTGCATAGCAGTTTGATGCGATTTAATTGATACTGTTCTCTCCTTTGACAATTTTTTAAAGGGAAAAAGTGGTGTGACCCCTCAACCTACATAAATCATTCATCTAATATCTCAGTGAATGATCCTCCCACTGAATTACTATGCCTTGACCCTGCCTGGAAGGTGTTTTCAGAAAGAAAAAGGATTATAGTTTCCTAGTCCATTTTTATGGGGCTGCCACCAACCCTGCTATTTAGCACCATTTGCAACTGCATGACTGATTAATTTCATGCTGGATGCCTCCAAGCAACAGTTAGAAGGCAATTAGCTTTAATCACTGCAGATGTATGTGGTCGGCATTCAAACTGGAAACCTTCTCATGAAAAGCATTTTACCAGTTCCCACTTCTGCCACTACCTTCCCAAGATCCTTCCAATCCCTTAGCCAGGTTGCTGATAACCTTGATTCTCTTCAGGGACATACATCTCAGTGAACATGGCCTTCCACCTGCTATTATTTCACATGTGATACACTGGCGAGTATTTCTTGCCTCTCTCTTTTGGCAAATTCCTATCTTTCCTGCACTTATTTAATTCATACTTACCCCATTGTCCCCCAAGATATCAAGCTGCTTTATGAGATCAGGGATGTTCACATCCTGCAAAGCAAGGAGATAAACTCAAGTCAAAGACAAATATGGCTTACCATTCTTCCAGTGCCTCAACCCTAATTGGGAGAAGACATTTTAGTGCCTGTAATTCCTTGGGTTGTTTTCAATGTTTCCATTCCGCTTCTGATAAGGTGTGTGAACTTGGGGAAACTACTTAACAGTTTATTCTCAATTCTGCCAACTGCAAAACGGAGATAAGAAGTACCTCCTTCACAGGCTAATCCTGAGGATAACAAGATTACATACAAAAGAGCCCATAGTGTAGTAAAGGCTCGAATTAGCTAATTAACTTTCTTCTTCCAGTTGTCAAAATTTTTTTTCAATTTTGGCAGATTTCAGGTACAAAGAAAAGCAATAGGTAACAAATAGAAATTGTGAACCGATTTCATTCTAATTGACAAAGTTCTGATCTGGTAGAGAATGTGACTGACACATGAAAAACTGTAACACAGTTCCATTTTTTGGTAGTGAAAAGATGGAACTCTTTCCACTTTTTGGAAAGAGATGATTTTTACTATAGTCCTTGCATCAGTTTAAAGCAGGTTAACTCCATTTGAAAGAGTTCCCTTGGATACAAACTACCTCCATGGGATTAGGTTGTTTATGATTTATCTGAAGAAAAAAAAAGCATCTAAGGAAAAAATAAAGTAAAGTGCTTTTCATTTAATTAGAGTTAAATTAAAAAAATGGCTTTGCTTTACAAATTTTCATGCAGCCCAGGAAGGCCAGAGGTTTAAACACCGTGAAGTGGTTTATGACGGGGAAGTCAAGAAAGCACAATTTTACTACCTAATCCATCCCAACCCCAACTTTTTATCTCATTAGTATCACTTTCTCTTTTTATTTATGTTCAAATGCAGTTCAGCAGATCCCACCACAGGGAAAGTCTAGCTCAACCTCAGAGGCAGAGAGAAGACAACTAACTAGAGCAGGTATTGTCTGGCAACTCAGAGTGGGAGTGGGAAGGGCCATGTGGAAGGTAAAGGAGAAGCCAGGAATAGCGGGAGGTTACCTCTGGAATAATATGCACAATGTGATTTCATTACACTGAAGGACAATAGTGATTCCAGGAGATGGAGCTGCTTCCACTCAATCTTAATACATATTTATAATGTATTCCAATATCACTAAGGATAGAATTATATTTAGTCTAACTGAGCATTATGTTATAAACTTTCAAAAGAGCAATCTTGCCTAAATTAAACAAACCTGAAGAGAGGGTGGACCAGGTGACTTCAAGGTCTCTTTTAATGCTGAAATTCTAAGATTATGAATTCCACAGCACTTATAACAAACACCACCACAGAGGGACTAACAAATGCATTTTAATCTGGCATACCTGAAGTATGTTTACTGAAGTA